>BLKM01008651.1:3823165-4025578 GCA_013340265.1 Coptotermes formosanus | reverse complement strand
AAAACCCTGCCCACAGAATGTTCTAATATACAATGTACAGATCTACCTCCACCAGAGCCAGGATAGCATATTTGGCATTGTGACTAGGCCATGGGCTGGATGACCAAGGAATCATGGTTTGATTCTGAGCAGGGTCATGACATTTTCTCTTGCCAAAACATCCAGCCCAGCTCTGTGGCCCACCCAGCATACTATTCAATGGGTACTGTGGGCTTCTTCCCCAGGAGTCAAGTGGCCAGGGCATGAAGCTAACCACTCAGGTTAGGAATGACTGCAGGTAGACCTCTACCCTCCCATATGCCTTCATGGCATGCATGGGACAACTTTACATGCTTTCACCACTGGTAGGTAATGAAAGTGGCATCATGGCAGCCTCACACCCAGAGTTTATTGAGGCCTGAGTGCAACAACAATGAAAGTCATCAACATTTTGTTCGTGTCCCTCCAAAACCGTATCAAGTTATTTAAAACACTCGCATTTTCCATACTTGAACTGGTATACTTCCTGTAACATAAGCAGGACGTGTAGAAACCAAGGACATGGTACGTATGCTTGTATGTCTCACCTCAAACTGTGACGATCTGTGCAGACGATTCCACACACGGACCACATGATCGTAGCAACCAGTGGCCAAAACACAGCCATTGCTGGGGTGGAACTGGCCACAATATACAAACGATGGATGGGGTAACATCTGGAATAAGTCGAGCAAAAATCATACAAATTGTATTCCTGACTAACAGCGCTCAAAGTCATATTATGACTATATTCCATTTCAAATAACATGCTGATGGAGATGTCAGAAACGTGAAAGTTTATTAAGTCATTAACCTTTTAAAGCCTAGCGGTAACTTTACATACCATCAGGTTTAACATAAAAAAATTCTATGTGGTGCCCACATTGCGTTTATGTGTTTTGTACGGATCTCAGAACAAACAGCAACTTCTGCCTTATAAAACACTAAGAGATTGGTTTTTATAACCGAAGTGGAGAGTGTTTACAGCGCAGTATGCACTGAGTCCTGATATATAACAGACACGCTTCGTCTTTAAAGGGTTAATTATACACATGAACATGTAAACACTGGGCTTCATTTGACAGCATGAAAACTACTGAAGATGCAGAATAAATGACCCCTGGGTAGTCCAAGGACACGGTTGAAGGGACAAGTGAGTAAATATACAAAACAGAATAGAGAAAGGTAAAGGTAAAGCAATCCCATTACAGGCCTTGACAGCCCCTTAGGGTTCCAGGAGGTTGAGGCTCCCAGATTTCTAGACAATTGGCACATGATGGTGGTAAGATTGTCAGCCCTACGCACCGGCTGCCTTTACCCCACAGGAAATATTCCTGGTACTCATTTCTGTTAGAGGCTGAGTCGACCCCTGGGCCAAAGTGTGATCGAGAGGATTATGTCAATGAAAAATTCCAACGACACCATTGGGAATCGAACCCGTGGCCTTCTGGTTTGCAGCACATTGCCTCAACCAACTGCACCACCATGTGCCCCAGAATAGAGAAAGAGTTAATACAAATATAACAGGAGTGCTTAAGTGAGGAAGAAAAGAATGAAAAAAGCTCTGCCATGGGGCAGTGCTCCCTACCAGAGAAGTCGGTGGATGGCAATCTTACATTTCACTTGAACTGCAGTACAAAACTAGTAACTAGTTAGCAGCAACAGAATAAACGGACACGTGATCACAAAATATGTAACTTGAGATTCAAAACTCCTGTGATATGATGCCATCTCAACTGGTAATTGTTACCACTGTTTTGGAAGAACTGGTACTGCCATCTTCGGGGTCCTATTAGTCTGAGAAGGGGTCAATGTCTTTGGACTACTTGAACTCTGAAGACAGGGGAGGGAAGCTCCTCCTAAAGTTCAATAACCTTTATCAATTGACATGGCATCATACCCCAAAAGACTTTAATATTCATCAACACTGCTGTGACGTCAAACCTTACATTATGTAACTTGTTACCAAATTAACATACAATAAAGACAGACTGTTAATTTTCACTTACTACTGACTGAAGTTATGGATGCTGCTGCTGCTGATGATTTAAACACTGGACAAAGGGAGAGGGGGAAAGTAGGTACTGAGTTTAGTCAGGATATGCAGAAAGAAAGAAATTCCAAGATTACAATGAAACTTAACAGCATCTTAAATCAGTTTTGTCAACAGCATCTTAAATCAAATTTGTATTATTTTAACCAACTCGTACACTAAAAAACACAATATCTCAGGTTTCACGTAATTCCCAATTTTAAGGAATTATGTGAAACCTGAGGTATTGTGTTTTTTAGTGTAAAAGTTGGTTAAAATAACACAAATTTGATTTACATGTACACAGTATGGACAACTTAAACTTAGCATCTTACATCACTTTTCTCCAGCTTTTAAAAACGTTCGTGATGAAGCATCTGGCTACATGTCAGAACTGCTAGATAAAGGAGAGCAATTAATTTTAAAGACCTACATTCATATCTCTACGGGTGTTTTCCTACATGCATTCTCATATACAAATGCACATATGAAAACATCCCGAGAAATTTATTTTATACGTTTAAGCAACAAGGAAATTTACTGCATTTTTAAGACATGCTACACAATCGCTCTTTTATTTTTCACCAAATGCAATTGATTTCAAAATTTGATCTTGTTCTGCTCAAATAATACTCATGTTTTTCATAAACCATGCACTAAAATTTAAATACCCACCCTCTTAGACTAAAGGTTAAACCTTTGATCTAAATTACACGTATATAAAACTGCAGCTCCTAACACAAAGAGAACATTGTTTCCATCATAAAGGCAATGTAGTTATTGCTATTTACAGAAATAATTGATATTTACTATCAGGATCATACAAAACACATATACCATGTAGCAAAGTGCAGTTTCTTAATATTACAGTATGTGGTACATACGGTTACCGGTGGGTTTAAAATGGTTAGAATAATCTTCAGCATGATCATTTTCCAATTTTAACTTTATGTTAATTTATACATAGTCCCTCCATAACTATGGACCATGAACAACTCTATGTTTCTTCTTTTACAAACATCAGCACACGTACAGCAACAACATTTATCATAAATTCTGCCCATCTCATACTGAATTATATAGAAAACACATGGAAGTTTACACAGTGACAATGCATGCACAGAAGTGCAGAAAATGCTCTAATCTAAGTTACTTTATAATATGGCAGGTTCATCATACTAAAATGCAGATTTGTGTCATATGCATGTAAGAAATAAATTTTAGGTACGTGAACATAAACTTAGTGTTAAAACGGGAGCTTCAATATGATGTCACCTGCAGAAGACGAGACTTCTGACCCTCAGTATCCCAGAGGCAAGCAGTGCAGTCTGCAGAAGCAGACAGCAACAGTGTGTCTTTAGGGGACCAGTGTAAGTCATACACAAGCCCCTGATGACCCACAAGCTGGGCAAGCTCCTTTCCATCTGGAACCTATTTAACATCAATAATAAACTTCTGTTCATTTGGTAGTTAATGTCTGAAATACAATACAATCACAAAAAGCTGTTTATATGTTCATGTCTTAACACATAGCAAAAATCATACCCTGATGTACAAACTGGTTGTAAGTCCTTTGAAGATGTGTACAACTGGTGGCAATAGTAAGAAACAAATTCTATTTAAGATGTACTTAGGGTAAAGTAAACTCAGAAAACACTTGCTACCATTCAGTACAAGATACTCTTTCCTTTCTAATTCTTCTACAGGAATTGCAAACATGTCCTTAAATTTTTGAGTAGACACATTCACCAAAGTCCACTTTATACATTTATGTACACCATTTGCATTCATGCTTATTACAACTGACAACACAAATACTACACTGCGCAGACACAACTTACGTAATTACGGAACAGCAACACATACGGAATACATGATGATGATGTATTTCTCTTCACTTGACATGCTGCAAGCAAGATGAAGACCAGAGTTGCTGAACTTCACAGTGAAACATCCTCTTGCAGCTGTTGGTAGGGCCAGTTTACGATGGTTTGGTATTTTGCAGGATTGTGATGGTAAGCGAGACCATGTAGGAAGTGATGTGCATGCAGACTGAAGCAGCTGCAACACAGTTTAATGGAGACCCCTGAAGAGAAGCAGATAAAATGCTTGGACTGAAACTCAGTCCTCACATCTTAGACCATTCATTGCCAGCCTCCAAAACTTCATCTGTACAAAAACTGCAATTGTTATTAAAATTTAAATAAAAGTAAACACTGCTAACTCACAATAACACAAATGACCTATGTATCGGTTTGATTACACATGACTTAAAACAGCGAAACACAAAGTATTACCCAACTTCCGCTGCACTGATCTACAGCCTGTAAAGTGTGGACCATGTGTGATCTACAAAAACATTCTCTAAAGTTTACAACCAGACCCAAATAAAAGGTAACTGAATTTTGTTTTTTTCAAATACTAGACATTTTAGAACAAAAGTGGATAAAAACTAAAAAAGAGATATCCTAACAAAATACTGTATAGTACTTTGTTCTACTGTATTTTATTGATCCTTCCTGACATAATTTGTAGACCTCACAGCAATACAATCTCTACATTTATGCATGTTCACATGAGTCATCATACTTGTCACTAACATACTACACAACAGGGACACAACATATCAACAATTCCGTTTACTAAAGTATGAACTGTCACACAAATACCACATTATTCAATTCATTTAGATACAATATTAGTTATTTCTGTACCACACCTTAATTATACACAAGTCCACTGCCTCTTTCAATTTCATTTCTCTAGATAAGTCCTCATTTCATATACAATTACATTTTCCATGTTCAAGCTTCATAAGGCAAATAGTCCACATTGCAGTTCTAACTGAGGCTATAGAGGGGCGGTACAAATATGGACATGTTATGTAAAACTTTCTTCATAAAATTCTTCTGCCATTCTGCATGGTCATGAAAGTGTTCAAACTGTTTTCATGCTCAATATAAAAAGATTTAAATGAGATCAGAGCTTGGAGAGCATAGTCAGTATAGTGACTAGGCTATTGGCTGGAAGAGCAAGGAATACTAGTTAAATTCCTGGCAAAGGCAAGAGATTTTTCTCTTCTCCACTGCATCCAGACTAGCTCTGGGGCCCCCTCAGCCTTCTATTAAATGGACACTGGAAGGGGGTTTTTGGGGGGTCAGGGCATGAAGCTCATCACTCACACAATCCAGTTCAAAGCTTAAGAATTACTGAAACTATACCTTCACTCCCCCATATGACTTCATGGCATGCACAGGGACTTTATTTTTCAATAAGATCAGGGACCTGGAAGTTGGTGAACATGGAGTGCTGATGATTCCAGAATACCTGCGATGATAACACACTGTTCTCTTGATCAGACCTGGCATCACCCTCCCTGTGGTTCTGGTCCAGCGCTAACAAGGGAGAAGACTGACTGACTTCACCTTGCAGGGCACTGCGAGAACGCAGCACTGGAGGCAAATGTTCTGGGGGCATTATCCCCTTCACAGTCACGTACAGAGTTGCAGGGTAGCGCTCCCACACACCAGCACTCCACCACTCATATACCTGCATAGAGAAAGAAAATATTATAGAAGGAACTCAATGGCTAAAGAAGCACTGATGATTGCTCCTTGCTTTACTTAATGTGGCTTTGGTAAATAGACTACATTATAAGAAATATTACATGACAGACATGTTCCTGTAGATATTGTAATGGAATAATAATACAGGGACACCAGTACATCAACACCCTCAACACTGTTTAGCACAGTTAACCCATTATGGGTATTACAATATACAACAATAAATATATCCACTTTTGTACAGGGCTGCTAAATAACTAAATTAGGAGTGTGTAGTGACAGCCTGTAGCTGCTACCATGTTTGAACAGTTCTAAGAGAGAATAGCATACATCACAACTGTTACAGCTCAGTTTCCTCATTCGCCGTGGCTTATACAACTGCAGTCGCACTTCCTTTTCTGTGTTGAGGACACCGTTTACACCTACAGGCTTCAAGAATGCCCAGGCTATATGATGCCATCCCCCTTCAGAACCTGAAATAAAATGTGGTAAATATAAAGTTCTCCCTACATCTAAGCCAGGGCTGTGGAGTTGGTACACAAAACCTCCGACTCCGACTCCTCGATTTTTAAAACTCCGACTCCAATTCCTTCATAAAAGCTCAATAGGTATTAATAATGGTAAAACTATAAGACGTTTCATCATCACTACGTAAATTATCAGGCTACTTTTTAGACTTATAACCTATATTTACGTAAAAGTCGAATGGTTACTGTAGCTATCAGGGCTCTGGACTTGGAGTATCTAGATAAGATTTTAGATGGAGGTCGGAGTCAGAGTCGGTACATTTTTACCAATTCCAACTCTGACTCCAATTCCACCTAAAATTCATTCCGACTCCACAGCCCTGATCTAAGCACCACACATTTTAGTCTCTTGCATCAGATGGAGGTCAGTAATCACACTCATCTTCTGACTACTATACTGCATTATACAGGGCCCCCAAGTATGCACTTGATAGGAAAATGAGTGGACTTCCTGTCTCCACTCCTGCCTGGAATCAAATGCCAGTTACCCCACATCAAATGACATTATTGAGTTAGCTCACCTACAAAAATCATAACACAATTTCAGTCATGGAAAATGAACACTTCCTTCCCAATCCAAAACAAAGCACTATAGAGGACACAACTGCAAAACAGAACACTTTTCCTACATCATTACTAAGATATATGATAGCTCACAAAATAAATATGACAAGTCAAATGAAAACCTTAAAAGCGCAGCTGTAAGCACAGTAAGTCATCAGCAAAAGTTAGAAGCTCGTACTGTGTATGGTAGATCTGGCAATCTGTGGAAAAATGACAAAGCTGTATCAAACCTACCTGTAATAAATCAGGTGGTAAACACAGTTTTAAGGGTTTCATTTAACTTGCCAAAGCACAAACATAAAACTTTTCATAATATGCCTAGTGTAAATTACGATCAACTACATTCCATCAAAGGACAGCACTTACCTAATTTCTGATACTGTGAACTTGCGACTGTGAAATTCACAATGTCCAGGACCTCAAACAGGATTAACACTGGTGGATTACCATGTAAAACATATTCAAAATCCTCATTGAATATAAGCAGCTCTTCCCAGACTGGCACAATAGATCTATGGGGCGAGAAAAAACCATCACACTACGATGGAAGTAAAGATTCTCAATTTTAAAACATGATAGACAATAAATTTCCCAAAGATTTTTACTTTATTTAATTACTACACTCTGTTGTGAGATATGCTGATGTGTCAACATTCTGTACTTTGTTAGACAATGTTTAAACATCTAAATCTACACCTCAGTGCAGAGTGATCAGTGAAGAGAAACTGGACAAAATCAGTGCCAGACCTGAAAGGTTTCTCTGAAAACCTTACAGATGATTCCCACAGAAGGCAACTGGGATTTCAAAATTCAAGATTCTGGAAAAGACATTCTACACACAAAAGTAAACTTTTTGCAGGCAGGGCAGGAATATGTGCCTAAGAACAGACAGCATTTCCAGCATCTATTATAACATGTGTTTTATTTGTAATTTGTTTGGTTATATGCTTGTTGATTCCACCAGTAGTCCACAATTCTGCAGCCCAAACACATAGAATGGGCATCAGAATGTGTAAACACAGGCATGCATGCATGCATGCATGTGCGCGCGCGCACACACACACACACACACACACACACACACAAAATGATCCTTACATATATACATATATCACAAACAATATGATGAGATTTTCCATGAAAAATCATCACAAAAATGAAAGAAAGTTATTTTGTACATGGCATTATTATGGCACTATGCCCCTCATAAAAATGTCTGGTCAAATATCTGTCAATGAGCTGAATGCCCTTGCAATAAAATAATATGAAAATGTAACAAAGGTAAAACTGTCCCTGTACACACACCAGGAAGGCACACAGAGCACTAGTGGAGGTAAGTAGTCAGTGTCACGTGTCGGCCAATTTAACCCTGGGGAAACAGCCCTGAGTAACCACTGAACAGGAGGGTGGGTGGGCTCCAGAGAAGATCTGGATGTTTAGGAGAAGAGATAAATCTCCTTCCCTTGACAGAATTCAAACTCTGGATTGTCCAGCCTGCAGCCTAGTCACCATACTGACTACCACATGCTGTATGACAAGAAGTGCTGGAACTAACTCATCCCCAGACCAAAACACACATGCTTCTTTTGATGTGGACCAAAATTATTAAACATATTTAAAATAATGGTATTCCAACAGTATTTTGATCTAGGCACTTGTCCTGTAAGGGTAAAGTTTACACAGTGGCTACTATACCAAAATGCATTATATTTGGCATTCTCAGTGTGCTGTCAAATGACAAGACAACCCACATGAAATAATTTCAATTCAACATACAAGGGGAGGAACCAATTCCAATGCCTTCTTGAACAATACACACTTTTCACCTATATTTGACAACACAGTCATAAGAAATACCACTGAAATAAAGCTGCCTACAAAAACTTGTTATTCAGTTTATGATAAAAATTTACAGTGGAAAATACTGCCATTATGTGGGAAACATACATTCAAAGGATTACACCTTGTGTGTGTGTGTGTGTGTGTGTGTGTGTGTGTGTGTGTGTGTGTGTGTGTGTGTGTGCATGCACATGTGCGTGTGTACATGCATGCACAGGAAGGACTGGGATAAGAAGAATATTTGTGGTGAACTGGGAAAAACATGAAAGGATTTGATAGCTTGCTTCAAAGTACTTTTTGGTGTCAGCCCAGAGGAACTAAGGAAAACCATATAAAAACCTCAGTCATGATGGGCAGTATCAGCTAAAGTTCAACCCATGTGTTTTCACTGTACATTACCACTGTATGAAATCAATCGCTAAGTGCCTGTTACAACACAATGTAAGACAAATCTGCCCTTATGTCCCTGGAATTGAAAATATGTCACATCTACAATTTTTCTCACCTCTTCTCTTTGTAATCAAATATATCAGTCATGAGGGGCAGAATGTAATCAATCTCCCGGTTTTCATAGTAGAACGACACTGGGCGATTAACGTTGCTTTTCTTTAAGTAACTTCCCGTTGCTGCATTGATAAGATGCACCTTCACCAAAGGGTGTCGTATAAGAGGGTCTACTTGCAAACATTCACTTCGATGAATAATAATTCCAAGGACCCTGTCATAACTTAACTCCATCTGCTGTGACTCCCCCATCATCAAAACAGTGTCCACTGCTTCTGCTCCACTTTTTCTTCTTGATTTATGAAATGATGATTTTCTGTTAGGTGACACTTCTATGCGATCTAACTCTACATCTGGTGTTGTTTTTATGTTTCTCAGCTCTATTTCCTCACTTTCATCAACACTACAGGGTATACTCTTTTTCTTTTTCCTTTCCTTTCGTTCAACATTCTGAGGCAGGACACAATCATTATCACCATCTGCTACCACGCCTGTATGTTCAACGCCATCTACAGGAAGCTCTGTACTCAGACTGTTGGATAATCGTACAAACTGCTGATGGCATTCATCTGCTTCTGTTTCAAGGGTTTCACTTGGTTCAAGAAATTCCTTTTGCGTCTTTCTCCTTGGAAGAGGGACAGGTTTCTTAACACATTTGCTATTCCTGCAGGATGGACTAACTTGTTTTTTATGACTGAAATCTGCATATTCTTCAGAGGAATCAGACTGAATGTTTTTTATTCTATTACTTACTTTAATGACATCTGCTTCATTCCCTCTGCATTTTTCAGAATAAATTTTTGCTTCCTTCTGTTGAGAAATTTGGCATGAGTTCCTTTCATCTTTCAGCTTTTTGTCCGGAATCAACAGTTCTCTATTTTTATCATACCTCAACTCAGAGTTCACTTTATCATGTTCAAGCAAATGCCCATTCAATCTTTGTTTCATAACTACATCATCATCACTGCTTGATAACAAATCAAAACCACTACTTAAGTCATGAATGGTCATGTTATGTGACTTGCATGTTATTCCCTCCACACTTTTAGAGAAAGCTCTCCCAGGGCTGTCCCTGTCTGCTCCCTTTGTGCACGCCCCACTCTGCTTTGTATGTTTCTGTGGAAACTTGCCAACTTCGTCAACCTAAAAAATATTAAAATTGGAAAATGTTATGAATGTAAACTGCAGATGTGGCCTGAAAAATCAACCATACTGTAGTGGTACATACAAACACATTCACTGCTTGTTACAATTGTCCCTCAACACAGCAAAACTTCCCAGCACCAATGACAGCACCAATATTAGTTAATCATACAAATCTTTTGGCTTCTCTCAAACAGATATCTCACTGCAATGCCACCTTCAAACATCACAATACAAGCCCCAAAAATCAGTACTCAATACACACCAAAGACAAGCATCTGACTTTCCAACCCAAAACTGTGTTAAAATATTTAGCCATGACTATACAGCCCACACAGTTGAGTCAGTACTACAAACAGTGAATGTGTCCATACTAAACATACTGCTAGTCAAGCATGAACTGGGTGCTCTCAGAAGTTTTGGGCAGTCAGCTAATTTGAACAACAGGAAAAGGAATGACCCTCCAACAAATAGGATCTTGACAATGATATAACAACACTCATATCACTAACATTTTGCAGGACTTTTTCCATCATCAAAACAATAAAACCCACATTTTGGAAATGTTCTGATTTTATTTTTTTGATGATTGAAAAAGTCCTGCAAAATGTCAGTGATATGGATGACCCCACAGAAAATTCTGTTACATAATACAGGAGTGAAACTGTGTACTCTGAAGAAGTATACAAATCTTCCAAATGGATTCACTGTTTTCTCAGACACCTTATAGTCCTGATGTTCATTTACTGCAGATGCAAATTCAATGCTGTAAACTTATCACATTATATGTAAATACATATTGCACAACAACTGTTTTGTCACTGTATTCTAAAGTATAACAGAAATGCCTTCGGTGTCATATTCATCATCGCTGCAAAGGAAGTAATACATATGAGTCAAAATTGTAATCTCTTCAAAATATGCACCTTTGTGTGTTGCTGCTGTTTTCAAGTATGGTGTAATGCAAACCATAATACATCTTGTTTCCAACACAGTGCAAGTTAATAAAGTAATGGTTGCCACTACAGATTGTTTCTACAATTAACAGAAACTGAAAGCTTGGCACTGGAAGACCACATTTTTTTTTTTCACACCTTCATTTAGTAATATGAAAAGCGCTAAGTACACTATCAGATGTGACCTGAATTTATCACTATAATTACACCTCACAGCCTAAACTTTATGCACGCTGGCAGCTATAACTTCAGTTTTTGTCATTAAAATGAAATCTCAGTGGCTAACTTTTATGTCTGTATGAAAACATGACTTGAGTTTATGTCACTAAACTGAAAATTCAAAGCCTAAATTTTATGAATGTTTTCAGACATGATCTGAATTTCTTTAACTAAAATGAAACCCCAGTTCTAACCTATGTGGGTTAAATTTTGTGTGTTTTATCTACAATGGAAATAGTATGTTAAATTTTTATGACTATATGCACTTTAAATATTGATGCAATATGGTCTCAGATGCAAGAAGAAAGGTAAGGCAAAAATGAAGGTATATATATATATATGAAGGAAAGTAAACAGACAGAGATATAAACACCCCCTATTCCAGTGTTTGATAAATCCATTTGGCCATGAAACCCTCTCACACTTGACATATTTTTCAGAACCCCCAATAAACTTCATATAGATTAAGCTCAGAAGCTAAACCACAAATAAATACAACAATAAACAGATGTTAAACAAGAATGTTAGATCAACATACTCAATTGCACATACCATCCAGAAATATCTGAACATAAAATCATTGTTAAATAAAATGAGAACTCTTCTAACCTTTAAACACTGGCGATTTAAATGCCCTGTGCTTTCAGCGGACCGGAATTTTCTCTGGGGATTTAAACGTTTGTTGCTATGGTTAGGAAAATTTTGAATATCTTGAAGAATATTAACGCTGCATCTATGAAATAAATCGTATTTATTCAAGTAAAGCGTGGAGAACACGGTAATGCGTATCAGAATTTACTATAAAGAGTTTTGAAGCAATATGAAAGAAACACTTCTCTAAGAGACAGGCATTTTTGTAGTGGGTTATGTTTCATTCTCTTTAGCCTTAAATTCAGGCTCCTTTCTCCTGAACTCTTCCCGAATCTCGAGGGAAAATATTTCTGTACGGGTCTACTAACAAATAGGTTTACAGTTATACAACCATTATGAATCTGACCTGCGAAAGGAAATGCATGTTTCTTGGAATTTGCACCAGTGCCCACACTCTTTCAGTGTTTGTCGCACAGTGCAGTGATCCTGTCAGTAGTGAAAACCATTTCTTATAAACAAGTACTCAGCACCATGGCTCGCAGGAGAATACTTCGTGATGAAGACAACAAATTGGAGCTGATCTGTGAGATGGATTCGGATGAGTATTTTGAGGACTCGCAGTCAGAAGAAGATGAAGATGACTTTGCTGATGAACAAAAACCACCACCACCAATACAAAAACAACGACAGAATATGAAGTGGGAGCTGCAGTGTCAAGCTAACCAGCCTCATGTCCATCAATATACAGGCGGTGACAGAGGCAAGAAGCACAATGAAGCACCGCATATCAATAAAGATTCATCACCGCTTAGCGTTTTCATGCTCCATTTTGCATCTGTTATTGATCTGCTGGTGACAGAGACTAACAGATACTACCACCAGTATTTGGACAGACGAGACGAAACACCAGCCCCACTTCCTGACATAACGAACTCCAAAATGTTTCTGTTTCTAGCAATCACCGTACAGATGGGCCATGACATACGCGACAGACTCAGGGACTACTGGACAAGGACAGAACAATTCTTCACATCTTTCTACCCCAATACAATGACACGAGACCGTTTCTTGCACATTTTACGTTACTTGCACTTCCCAGACAATGACAAAGAAATTGACCACAATGACGAAAACTAAGACTGTGGAAAATTAGGGAAATGTTTGATATGCTCAATGTTGCGTATTCCAAATTTTACAAACCTTCTGAACATTTGGCAATTGACAAGGTGATAGTACTTTTCAAAGGGAGGGTTGTATTCAAACAGTACATTCCAAAGAAACACAAACGATTCGGAATTAAAATTTTCAAACTCTGTGACGCTGCTGGCTACACATATGACATGGAAGTATACTTGGGTAAAGACAGACAACATGCCACATCAGACATGACAGCGACCCATGCTACAGTGAAACAACTGACAAGAAAAGTAAGGGGGCGTGGCCATAAGTTATATATGGACAATTACTTTTCTTCTCCTGACTTATATAACGATCTGACAAAACATAAAATAAACTGCTGCGGTACAGTTAGACCAAACTGTAAGGGAATGCCAGACGACTTCAGAAGCAAGACACTGAGACTCAAATGGGGCGACGTTAGGGCCAGGACAAATGGTGACTTGACAGCAGTGGTTTGGAAGGACAAATGTGACGTACACATGCTGACAAATATGCACGTTTCACCAGCAGAAGGTAACTTTTGTGATGAGAGTGGAAACGCCCTGAAGCCAGCCACTGTGGAGGACTACAATCGACACATGGGTTACGTTGACAAAAGTGACAGAATGGCCAACAGCTACAGCATCAGTCGCCGTACGTGGAAATGGACGAAGAAACTGTTTTTTCATCTCCTCAACCTCACAATTCTGAACAGCCACATTCTGTTGAAGTCTTGTGGTTCTAAACTTTCACACAGGGACTTCCGACTGACACTTGTGAGGAAAATGGTAGAGTATGCTGGACCGCAGCCACGCCCACTAAAACCTGTAGGTAGGCCATCGGCTTTGGCGACAAGAATTGGTCGCCTAGAGGAGAGCAGTCGCCAGCATTGGCCTACTACAACTGAAAAGAGAATGGACTGTGTAGTGTGTCATGCCCGTACAAAAAAGAGACGCTGAATTCAGACGAAGTGCAAAGCGTGTAATGTTGGACTGTGTATATCAGGATGCTTCAAAGACTACCACACAAAGGCACAGCTCTAGGTGGTAACTGCAGCGTCGTGTTACTGGAGGAGAAGTTGTCTGCACAGAACATCTAACCATAAGGTATGGAGTAATTTCTGTAACATGTAACTTTCTCCTGACGACGCATCATACACTGCCTTTCACGGGTGAGCTGTTTCATTTTTGCTTCAAATACTGAAGGGTAAACACAGCCAGAAGCTTTTAACTTGTTTGAATATTTGCACAAATATATTGTGAAAAAACCAGTTCTCAAACTTGTGCTGTGAGTAAAAGCACAGGCTAGAGCAACGAATAAATTATGTCTACCAGACGGGAGATCAGGGTTCGGTTCCCGGAAAGTACATGAATTTACATGTCAGCTCGTACAAATCTTACCTCGATCCTATCAGCTTTGTATTCAGTGGGTATCTGGGGCACGTGAATGTACAGATGCCCGAGCATTAAGTTGAATACGCTCTAAACAGTGTTGAATACACTATTTTATTATATATTACCTCCGCGCCCCTATACGCCTACTTGATATGAGGCACAACTGCAGAATTACTTTAAAGTTTGTGTTATGTGTACATAGCATTTACACACGCATACTGAACCACAAATAACGTATTTAATGCGAAAAGCCTACATATATAGTTTTGGACAAAAATGTCCGTTTTGGCATTCACAACTACACATAACGATGGACAGATTTGTCCGTTTCGGCACTTAAAGTTTAAGAGAAGTTTACAGCAGTATTTAAATTATCACTTTCACATGTAATGACCTTTTCTTGCAGACCTCTTATTTTCAATTCACAGTAGCAATTTGGGCCACAGTGCCCTACTGTACACTAGCATGCTTTTAGTCATATTTTGAAGCAAATTAACTTCAACACACCACAGTGTCCTCATGTCTGTCCATCTGTCGACAAATATCACTGCAACCAGCACAGCCAATTTCAGTGACATGCAGTATAATATACACACACTAACTTTTGTACCACACTGCAAATACACCATGGCACCAATGCGCAACTTGACAGATCTCAGCATAAACCAAACAAGCATTCAGAAGATAAAGGACGATAAACAGTTATATCATGCATCTAGAATTCTTACGTCTGTTCTGCACGTTTTATAGATAAGAGATCCAAAATCCCAAAATGTTCTTCATACCGAGGAAATCCACTGAATATTCTGCAACAGTACTGCATGACAACCTTCATATTAAGCACTACAATGTGTGGAACGGCTTTTAATTTTTTTTCAACTGCCACATCACACCTGTATTGCTTATCAGGGCTAATATCACTTAACGATTCAAATATAAATGAGGATGCATATCACTACTGTTAGGTTAAGCTACCTCAGGTTACAGGCTTCTCTTTATATTTGCACGAGACGCATCCGCGACCTGTGCGTCACAATAGGTGAGCCATCTGCATCCTGATCGATAAATGTTTATCCTATTCTTACATTATATGACATCGTCAATTATTACATTGTCGTGATTCTCTTGAAGATGTACCGCATTGTCCTGCTCTTGACCCACAGCGGCTTGAAGCAAAGAATCAAATCGAGCTCGAGTTTCGTATGTAATGTTTGATCGCCTATGAGTCAGTGGAATTTTATCTTCAACAACAGAATGTTTTCCCATGTGTGAACTGTATTTCAGTAACCACAATCACAAAACATTTTCCAACCGTCAAAATTCATACCCGTACTACACGTTCTTGTTGTTGTGTTTACAAACAGCAGGAATACCAACACATGCCGCACAAGAAAACTCTCCCACGAACAGTTGTGTCAGAGAGTATACACATTTCGAAACATTAAATCCCAGTTTGTCCTTTAACTCAAGGGTGCCTTTCCATGCTCTTTCCACATTTATTCATCTTACCTCGTAATTTACTATGTCTTCCATGGGCCATTGCAGCAGCATTCCAATCTTGAATGTATGCAGACAACTCACTTCCCATCCTTCTCTCGTCTGGGATGTTGGCAGTTGGTGGCCGACGTTTCGGGACAAACCCCAGGTTACATGAAAAGGGGGCAGGTTGTTCAGAGACGTCGTTGACAAACTACCAACATACGCCGCACAACATCCCAGAAGAGCGAAGGCCGTTACACCGTAGCAGAACGCTGAAGCTCGCAATTTACTTTGTCTTGGAGTCAGTGTCGTAGCTAGGCTTTTCCATGCCTTGAGCGAGTAATCACAACGGCAGCTCTGAACAGAAAATATTAACTTTAAAAAATTTCAATTAGCTATTGAATTTCCTTTGATTTGGCCCAATATAAAACTTACTGAACGCAAAAAATCAAAATTTTGTAATTTAAAGCATTTATTTCCTCGTCCCCTTGCACTCTTTCCGTCCGGGGCGACAGCATTTCTCGCTCCTCAACCCCGTCATATTCCAAGATGCTGCGAAGCCATCTACCCGTCATCCATGGAGCCCATCAACCGCACTAACATTTCTCGTAAGCAACGCAGAATATAACGCCAACTCATGATGTTCATAGTTTGGGTCGTGTCCGTCGCGTGGTTGGGGGTCGTACCCAGGTCACTGCTAATTTGTAGTGGCAATTCAGTTAACGGCGTGTTTGTTTTCGTGGGTGCAAGTTGTCGTTTAATTCGCATGTTACAAGTGATATAGCAATACTGATATTAGAAATATTTTCGTAATGGCACTTACAGCTGGTAAGGTAATGTATAGTTGACTTTATACAACTGCCGCGTGCGAACATTAACGCCGGTAGACTACAGTGTGATTTCTGAGTCTTCTGCAGTATCACAGTGTCGACTGGTAAACAGTAATCACGTATGTACTACGTAGAGTCACTGTTTACGGGTAGACGAGTTGTGATGTTCCTGAAGACTTGAATCTTCAGCATCACCGGTGGGAGAATCTCAAATGTCGCAGGTTATGTTTTTTTTGCCATATGAGTTATGCCGTAATGATTAGCTTACAACTGCGTAATGTAATGGATGTGGGTGCGTATTTTCGCACCGGGCTATCCATTATGTTGTGGCAGCTGTCACAAATATGATTGTACCGTCTGTAGTGGGGAGTGATCGCTGTCGGTGGAGATCAGCTGGCAAGATTCATGTACCGTTTTTAAAGTGCAGTATATGAGCCCAAAAGATTCTGTAGACTCAAACACTGTTGCTTATAAAATCACAGGAATTGTTACTGTGAAGGAAAAGTTTCATTTATTGCATACACTCTTAAGTGTGTAGACTGTCCTACACTGTTCAACATTAACAGGTAATCACATGTCGTGCTGCTGTGGCATGGGAAGAGAAGAAGCCTCTCTCTATAGAGACAGTAGAAGTGGCGCTGCCGAAAGCAGGTGAAGTGCGGATCAAGATACTGTCAACTGGTGTATGCCACACAGATGCTTACACTTTAGATGGATTAGATCCTGAAGGGGTCTTTCCATGTGTGTTAGGACATGAAGGTGGAGGAATAGTAGAAAGTGTGGGTGAAGGCGTCACTACTGTGAAAGCAGGTATTGTCTGCAACTTTTGTCCCCATAACAAAATCAAAATTTTGGCATTTACTGTTGGCATTCAGTGGATTAATGAACTATGTCAATTTCAGGAGACCATGTGATTCCTCTGTACATACCCCAGTGTGGGGATTGCAAGTTCTGCCAGTCGCCAAAGACAAACCTTTGTGGGAAAATTCGTGCAACTCAGGTAGTTTTCAGAAACACTTCTAAGCCAGTGATTTCCATTAGATTATTAGTTGTTGATGTTTTTCTAGCAGGTACACTCTGAAATATGAATTTATATTTCAGGGTCAAGGCACAATGCCTGATGGTACAACTCGCTTCACATGCAAAGGAAGATCTTTATACCACTTTATGGGCTGCTCCACATTCAGTGAATACACTGTCGTAGCAGAGATTTCCATTGCTAAGGTTAGCCTTTTAAATTTGTTGAATTTTATTTTCAGTAGGTCTATATGAGAATTTTAAATACCTATAACCAGATATTGTGGTTGAATGATCAGCACTCCTGCTTTGTGTTCAGAATTTACTGGTTTTGTATCTGGGACTTACAAGACTTCTTGGTGGTAGGCCTACTCCTTAGTTTCTCCACTCAGTTGCTGGGAAAGTACGTTAAAACATATGGACATGTTCATTCCCTGTCCTTTCCAGTTTACCCACCATTCGTAGGTCATTGTGCTGTTTTATGCTATTTAACCTAGAAATTTGAAGTAACATAATTATATAAAACAAAAGGCCGGGCAAGTGCCCAGAATTTGGATGAACCTACCATTACCGAAATAACTAGTTATAAAAATATGAACAATTTCATGTGCACAAGGTTCTCTCTTTATGCTCATAACATTTTACATTTTACAGGCAAAATTGTAGCGATATTGCTATTTATTTTATGAGTGAAAATTGTGTGTCCTGTATCTGTTAAATTCACACCTTCAGGGAAGAATTATTAACTCTCATAACAAGCAATATTGCAAGTGTCTCACAACATAATTTATTTTAATGTGACAGATAAATGACACAGCTCCTTTGGACAAAGTATGTTTATTGGGTTGTGGAGTGCCCACCGGTTATGGTGCTGCCCTTAACACAGCCAAGGTGGAGGCAGGCTCTAATTGTGCCATCTGGGGTCTGGGAGCTGTTGGCCTTGCTGTGGCAATGGGCTGTCGAGCTGCTGGTGCCAAAAGGATCATAGGCATTGATCTTAACCCAGCTAAATTTGAGATAGGTAAGGCATAGCAGGTAGGATGGTGGATTATGTCAAGGTGTAAGGTGTTGTAGGTTGAGTTGAGGAGGTACCTGATTTGAATCCTGGTCTAACCCCAGCTGTCCTGTTTTATGATTTTCTGCAGTCCCTCCAGGTTATTTCAAGGCTGGATAATTACATTCAGGAAGTGCCTGCTTTAGATCATCAGGAAATGGCTGTTCTAAATAAGTTATTGTGGCTTTCAAGTAAACACAGGGTAGTAATTTTAAATATACTGATATTCTTCCTATATTTCTATCGACTTGCTAATAATCACTGGACCATTTCTTATTTTATTGCTTTGTTATGAAGAAACTTGAGAAAAATCAAGACACTTGGCATGACATAATCTGGTGCTATCTATGTTTGTTGTCACTGGTTCTGGAACTGGACTTTATAAAATATTTTCTCTCCTATGTAACCTTCAACTCATGAATGCTAAATTTTGATGCTTGCTTTCAAGATGACATGGTATGCAAATTCCCTTTGTGTGTACAGAAAAAATATGTTGGGACAGTTCTGTAAAGCTTTTGTTCAAAACGCTTTTCATTCATTTATATTAAAGTCCATTACTGTTGTCCAATTACAATGAGAAGTGGAACATAGTGACAAGGTTTCCTTATATAATATTTTATGAAAATCCATTTAGTGGCGATGGATGGGTGGATGGATGGACAGACATGACAAAGCTAATAGGCAGTCTTGCAAGTTTTTGTTGAAAATGAACCAAGCAGCTAGTATGAAGTATTGGCCAATTTTTTAGTGAAAAGTTACGAAATAATTAATTTTCTTTAATTTATTATTTTCTTTGTGTGCCCAGAGAATTAAACTTTTTCAAGCTTCATTACCATGGGTTAGGCTGATTAGGCTCTTCTGGATCCAGGTATGTTGGTTACATGAATCAAGAGATTTCATTTACCCCAGAGGCTCTAAAATTACATTAATGAACCAGAGCAATAAGTATTTTTATTTCTCACGAAGTTCCAGACCATCATTTACCTAACCTCTTTTACTGATTAGATACTGACACATTTCTCAACAAGGTGAAATGTCTGATAATAGCATGTGTTAATGTGCATACTGTATCAGTGAAATATAAACACAAAATAGAATTGGGCAGTTAACTCAAATGGTTTAGGAACTTGTGTTGGTTTGAAAGACATCTTGGAATACAACTTCAAATAACTCATCTTCAGAAGTGTGCTGTAGATGGAAGGATAATATGAGGTGAAATCATGTAATGGAAACTTCATGTTACTAGAATTGACCTTGAAGCCCATGGATCTTTGTTTTTCCTTTTTCAGCCAAGAAATTTGGTTGCACTGAATTTGTGAATCCCAAGGATCATGAGAAGCCAATCCAACAGGTGATGATTGAATTAACAGATGGAGGTCTTGATTACACATTTGAGTGTGTGGGTAATGTGGCGACAATGAGAGCAGCCCTTGAGTCATGCCACAAGGGATGGGGCACATCTGTGATTGTGGGAGTGGCAGGCTCAGGTCAGGAGATTAGCACACGCCCGTTCCAGTTGGTCACGGGTCGCACATGGAAAGGGACTGCATTTGGAGGTTACTAATTTTTATGTTAAATGTTTGTGGAATATTATACATACTAATTTCATAGCTATAGACCTAATAAAAGGTAATAGTGAACACTTTTGTATGTGATACTACTATGGCAAGTTGACTCTTGGTTTATTTAATGATGCTTTGGAACTGCACCCGTTATATAGGAGTAAATGGCAGGGCAGTTTGTGATGGATGAATTGAGAAAGTTGTAGAGGGAAGAAGTCATGACCCATATACCATGAAAGTTACAGTTCATAATAAATGTGGCCACAGTTGTCAGTGGCTGATTGAAACATCATCTTTTTCTAGGGTGGAAGAGCAGGGACAGTGTTCCAAAGCTGGTGGATGAGTACTTGAACAAAAGGATTATGTTGGATGAATTTGTGACCCACAGCATGCCTTTTGAGAAGATTAATGATGCATTTGACTTAATGCATTCTGGAAAGAGGTTCGTTGATAAGTTTGTGCATGAATACAGCACACAAGTTCTACAGATGAGGCAGTAAAACACCAAAACAATATGTCAGTGTAACACAGGGATATTGTTTTATCTGACAACTTGCACCACTCACCTAAGCCATTTAGCATGACGGCAGGCAGTGCAGTGCTTGCCACTACTCCAGTTTTCAAGTCAAGATTCTGTGTGTTTTATTTCAGTGTTTTGCAGTCAACATCATGTTCTTACTCACCATACTTAAAGGTGCTGAAAATGCTTTCCTTCAGCTCATAGCCACATGTAACACTTAACCGACATGTTCATTTCAAATTTCTTGCAGTAAAATTGTTTAAAGTTTTTTTTTATAAACTGTGTTACACACAAAACATTGAATGTCATCTTAGGGGATCAAGGTTAGTGATTCAGTGTCGTGTTCTGTAAAGGTGTTGTAATGTGATGTATCTTGGATTGTTGCAGCATCCGTTCTGTTGTCAACTTCTAGCAATGAATGTGGATCCCAGACCGTCCTAATCTATATATGGCTAATGGAAGTGGCGTTTATACTCAGTCTTATTATGCCACAGGAACTGAGGGAACAGAACTTGGCTGCTTTATAAATGATGGCTTAAAGTATGGGCAATTTGTATACACATATTTTTTTCAGCATGTGATACATATGTGCTTTGTTTAATAAAGAAACTTTCTTATATCCATTCAGTTTTGTATTTGTGTTTCTAAAAGAGTTTCAGGAAGTGCTTGCATATTTATTTTGTTTTGACAAGCTGTAAGCAATGGCTGCCTAAGAGTAAGACCAATTTTGATGAAATTTATGACTACACTGCCTGTTGTCAAACTGTTTTTGATTTAGTGTGGTTCATTTCAAAGATCACTTTGTAAGGGACCAGATATACTTTTGGTTTTTTATGCCAAGCTTTCAGCTAAGAGAAAATGCTGAATGAAAGTTGTATGTATCCAAATATAACAATACCTGTCAGTTGAGTGCCATCATAATTGGTGTTCAAGGTCTTGCAGCTACCATAGTTCCAGCTCGATTTATAGAGCATGGTCTCCTATTTGTGTATATACCTAGAAATAGACAGGCATTATAAGTGTAGTGACCCTATTCGCGGTATCCCACCGCTGAACCACCAATTGTAGTGGGACTTCTGCACCGCTGCCGCCAATTGTAGTGGGGCGTGTGCTAACCTCCAATTGGGTTGGGGGTAATTCCTTCCTCTTAGGGTTGTGGGGAACCGTTGCCTGACTAGGTAGCATAGTTGACAGGCTTGCTGATTTGCTGCCACCAGCGGCAATTACTGCCGACATTTTAGGTCTCAGGGCGCAATAATACACTGTAGGAATTTGGGCCTGTCTAGTGAAACGCAGTAGGCTTCCTACTAACTGTTTACTAATCCTAAGGCTGAGTAGTACAAGATCTATATTACAACAAATAGGTTACTTTGTGCTTTGCTGATACTGCATGATCTCAACCTGACAATGCCACTTGCTACGTAATTATAAAATGGTTGTAAACCCACTCCACATTACCAACACAAAAATTTCCAGATTACCTAACTTCCGATTTTTTAATGAAATAACCTCATTCACTTTACTGACTTACCTGGGATTACACTGCTCGCAATCGTGGTGTGATGATCAAATAAAATCCTACAGCGCACTGCCTGCGTATTCTTTGTTATCCTCCGCTATACTGCAGTGAAGTCTCCGTCGTGCTCACTGTTGAATCCCAGCGAATCTCAACGTGAAGACACCACTTTATGGGTAAGCTCACAAGCGAATTTGTTACCTACCACCACTTTTACAATTTCAACATTGCACTACCACTTCAAGCATAATGCGTCAATAATTCACACACCTGTGAATTTCAAATAACTTAAGGTGAGTCACAGTAATTACAAACCTGCAAAAAACTTAATTTCACTGAACTTGAGGCAATTCCAAAAGACTAAAAGACTAGACTTGCAGCAAAACTTAAAGCAAAAGACTTGCAGGTATTTTCGTAAGTAATTTCCAAGTAATCCACTGTTGATTTAACCTGCAAAGACTAGTAGGTAATCCACCGAATTTCAGAACCGCAAAGATGCCATGGCTTGTTTAGACCTCCCTATATAGGCTTAAGGTAGCATTGGTTCCAGCTGGTTTACACAGGTCAAAATGCTGATTTCGGATTCCATAAACCAATGAAAACCCAAGTCGCCACAAATTCCCATATTTGGGCATAGGTGAGAACATCCAATCGGATTCCGGACCAAAGTCCATTGTATGATGTTTTCGCTCTAGTTGGACAGGAAGTTCTTGCCACACCCGTGGAGCAGGTTGCATATCGCGCAGCATCGCACATGCTTTCAGCAACTATGGAAACTTCCATACTTGCTGCTACAACTACCTGCAAAATGAACAAAATTCTAAAATCTACAACACATGTAATGGAGGGCGGTCAGCCATTCATTACATAGGCAAACAACATTGTTTTGCTGTCACACCCAATAATGCAATTACCTGTTTTTGTCTGACTTAATTGTGATTTGAGTCTTGGCAGAGGCAAGTGATATGGCAAGACTGCAACATCACTTGCCAAGGGTGTAGCTCACCACTTTCCTACATCTAGTGCTCAGGTTCCAATTGTATGGAGCTGTACCTTTAGTCCCACATTTGCCTTCATGGCATTGTGCTTAATTAAGCACAGCAACTTTACATTTTTGAATCTGTGTGTGTATATATATAACCAAATATCCATTACTCTGAAGTGACAAATTACAGAAAATGCAAATGTAAAAACAGACAACCCTGTGGAAATATATTATTTTGTATTTCAAAAATTAAGCTCAGCCTGTCCAGAAGACATGAACATCATGTATAATGTACTTTCTCCCAAATGGCATGTCACAGAAAAAAAGGCAAATGCAAAATTTTCCTCTTGGAAAGATAATCTGGGAAAATCATTGATTTTTTCTGTTTCACAAATTAAACACAGGCTCTCCAAAAACTTATACAGGATGTCATCTGTCCCATTTCTTCCAAATGATCTATCACAAATACAAGAAATGTTCCTCTTGGTAAGATGTTTTTGGAAAAACAAATTCTTGTCTGTGTGAACAGAAAAGCATAGTGTGCTAAAAAGTCAATATGAAACGTGCGCATGCGCACATGCACGAATTGCCTATTTCTGTCATGGAAATCATCTACTACCAGTGTAAGCAGATAACCCACCTGCCAGACTATACTGTCACAAATCAGAACGCTTCGGTACCAGCATGACTACTGCTTTTGTGAATCAATACTGTTAGCTCATTAGTAGAGCCCTTTTCCTCAATTAACCAGCTACATCACCACAGAAGAAATGGTTCTGATTTGCAGTTTTAAGATATTCAGTGTCAACTTCCAATGACTTAAAGCAAAGTTGTTTTTGTTAATTTAACCCCCACAAATGCTCTGAGGGGCACGTGGTGGCACAGTTGGTTCAGGCACTGTGCTACAAACCAGAAGGTCACAGGTTCAATTCCTGATGGTGTCACTGGAATTTTTCATTGACATAATCGTTCTGCCCGCACTATGGCCCTGGGGTGGACTCGGCCTCTCATAGAAATAAGTACAAGGAACATTTTCTGGGGGGTAAAGGCAGCCAGTGCATAGGGCCAATTGTCTAGAAATCTGGGAGCCTCAACCTCCTGGAACCCTAACAACCTGTCCAGGCCTGTAATGGGATTGCTTTACCCTACAAATGCTATGAAAAATAAAGTATTTACATTTTTGTAAACCTGTGAGACTTCTTGTACTGGCCTCTGTGCAGCCATAATATGAAGCATTGAACATGCTGGTATTGTTACAGTAATACACAAATTTCTGCTGTATGTAGGAACCCCTGAAGGCAGCATGGATTTTCCTCACAACAGTGAAATGCAGTGGGTTTGTGAAAAGGTAGTGCAGAAAAAAGGAAGTATATCTTAAAATGTAGTGAAATTTTTTAAAAATAGGAGCAGTAAGTTAATTTCTACAAGCATACTATACATGAGAAATATGTAAACATTTTGTGATGTTGACAGAGGCAACAAAGGAGCTGCATGAATAAATCCCCAATATCTGTTAAAAATCAAAAGTAATACAGCAATTACCTATTTCAACCAAATTTATGCAGATAATGAACATGCAAACTACAACTATTTAGAATGGAAATACAATATCAAGAACACAAAACAATGGCCACAGAGTAACTGTGCTGCACCTAACAAGATTTAATATGAATGAAGTAAATCTAAAATCAAAAATTCCACATTGTAGTCATTGTGCCAACTGAATGCACAGTTGTAATTGCCTAAGATAAGTGTTAATTTCAGTCAGTAAACTGTAATTTAGAGACTTCAGTGAAATACAGAACTTCAGGTATAAGGAAGTGAGTTCCCATGCCAAAGCACCACACCATACACATATATGGAGAAGTGAAGGGAAAGCTGCATGCATTCATAACTGATACAAGATGTAGGCACGCATTCACTTCATGCTCTGGCTCCTCTACTCTGTGACGCATGAAGAGAACAGGAGGGAGGCCCAAAGTCAGTCTTGACATAGTGGCAGTAAGAAAATACCCTGAACCTGCCAGAAATCAAACCACAGTTGTCAAACTCATAACCTGTCACTTTACAGAGCCATTCCAGCTCATTGTAAAGGTGTATCTGTTTATCTCTGTTTAAATTTCACTTGTATTGATCCAGCTCATTTAAGAAACTGAGACAGCTTCATATCTGAATACTGTTTATCGGTTTCAGAAGTTACGGTTTCAAAAGAATATAAATCTACATAACATTTTTTGACATTCTAACATCTAACAAATTTCAGACATACAATGCTATTTCTGGAATTTAGTTCACTATCAATTTGTTCACCTTCACTCCACATCTCCAAGCACATTATTGCAGGATGGAAAATGTTCTACATGATATCCAATTACATGTTGGAGACATAAAATTTGTAATCAGTCTCATACCAGTGTAAATTTTTACCATCAACTGTAATTAATAACATATTGGCAACTGACTTCATGAGCATCAGAATGATTACCAAAGCAGTGGACCTTGTGACTGACAGCAGCCCTTTCTTAGGGGCCCACCACAGTAGGTGCATTTCCTGATCTTCATCATGTGAGGACAGAAGCAGACCTAATTCCAAAAAGGCTGTGGTTCAATTGTTCATAGACGCTGGACAAAGTCCTAAAGGACAGTGTGGCCCCCCCCCCCCCCCAAACCCGCCACTGTTTCTTCGTAAATTTCAGTTTTTCCTGACACTAGCAATTTCACTATTTTAGGCAATTTATCACCTCAAAATTATATCTTGGGCATGGAATAAATCCGTAAAAGATACTTAGAGAGTTGGCTGACTTGAACCTGCTCAACACACAGAAATGAGCCTTTATCATCCTATGATACCAGAAGTGTTCAGCAGCATAGTGAGTCATATGCTGGTTTCCATGGAGTCTTTAGTGACCTGTAGGAAACAATCTTTTTGTTACATACCTACTTGGTGAGATGTTTTCTGTTTCCACCACTAGTAAACTGATGAATTCTGCTATTTTTTCATTTGTAAATTTTCCCTACCACAACAGATTAGTCTCTCTTCAGTATCAGAATTTTTGTATATGGTGTATTCTAGTACACCCTCTCTCTCTGGTCAGTTGGTTAACCCCATTTGTACTCACTTTGAAGGGGTGTTAACTTCACACTCAATCCCTTCAACTTCCCTTCCAGATTCTGTGTCAAATATAAGCCCCAAAATACAGTCACTTTGCGTCCTGACTCCCATAATTTGAAGACATATTCCATTCTTGGGTTTGCAAATTATCTGGACACTTGTAACAAAGCCATCCACTGCCTGCTTCACAGCTTTGAGGGGAAAGTTTCCTTCATTATGATCTGTTTAGAAAAACAATAAAGGTGTATTTATTTATAAATGAACAAGCTGGAGACACGAAGTTTCAGACTGTGAATTACAAAACCAACTGCTATTTCCTGCAATGTCCAGTTAAAATCAAAACATTCTGATACCTTATAAATGCTGATAAATGTAATTTTCTTATAATGAGTAAAGACAAACAGTACAAAAATGGTGTAGATAAATGTAAAAGATACTATCGAACAAAGACTGATACATAATGACTATTCATAAAATAAACAGGTTCTTTCTTAAAAATCCAGTACTCATTCAGACCTTGTAAGTTCACAAAGTAAACCGTGCATACTGCTGCATACCAGAAATTTAAATGGCCACATAAAACATAAGAGACCCTGGCTGTGACAACGGCTATGTATTTAAACCCAAAGGATGAACTGCCTGGACAACTGAATTCAACCTTGGCTCACTTAAACATTAAACAAAATCTGGTGTGAGTTGCTGCAGTTGTTGAGGTGTTTTCAGTTAAATCTAGTATGTTCTATCCTTGATGTAGCAACACCAGTATGTCACAGGAATTACTAGTACTCACAAAGCAGTCTAAGACTGGAAAAATAATGTGTATTTTTTTAAATAATACCCCACGTAATTTCAGGAAAAATGTGACTAATATCATGCAAAGCATAGGTAACGTCTGGTACATCACTTCAGTCGACAACTGTTAAGGAACCAAGTAAAGTAGGTTTAAACATTTTTATTAATTATAATTTTTCAAAACATATACACCAGTTAATAATCAACCTTTTGGACGAGTGAAGACTGAAAATTCTATAGACATTTTATTGCCACACAGGTTGCCATATTTTTTTATTCATATAAAGAACATATTCCCAGAAATGGTATTTAATTATTCTTCAAATACCAGAGTGAAAAATGAAGTTCAGATTATATCTGTTCTCCAGTATGCAATGAAGAAATTTGCATGTGTGAGTGTTTAATACATGGAATTTTACTGAGAATTTAAAGTACCTGTTCCTTTGTTTGTCACTGTAGAGTACATTAATTAGACAAGACATACACCCCAATCTCACAGAAATTTTTTTGCAATTATGAACAAATTGGTATAGGAATAGTATACAACTTTATTTAATTTACTTACACAATATCTATGTTTTTCTGACATTCTACTATAGTTGATTTCCTTTTCCATTTTTCCTTTTCTACTTTTATACGTTAGGAAAGCATCTAATTGTTGTCAGCATTACGTTTCCAAACTGACTGGAAGAAACAGAAATAAACGTATGGCATATTTACACGGATCCGTTCGGTATCACTCACGTTACAACATTCCTACTTCAAGAACTCCTGTTTTCTTCTATACTTGGACATTAATATCACATAAAACAAGCTAATAAACATTGGTCTATGATGGATTCACCTGTTTTTCCAAAGCTACCAGTTTAGGCAGCAAAAGTATTTTGATCATTCTTTTATTATTTTCTACCAAAAAAAACATTCAAATGAAGTTTACATCACTTATAAAAACTGGGCACACTGATACACTGTTACAGTTAAAATGAGTACACACTTATGTCTCTGATATATAGCGAATAGCTTCTGGCAAACATTCTGTGTGCTTGCTAACAATGAGAGATTCAAACAACTAGCCATAAGGTATTACTGCAACATGGCTTCCAGCTACAAACAAAATGGCATGCCTCATATTCCAGGACTTATTTGTGGTCTGCTGTTGTAAAGCACTGAACAACATGTATGTCCCAATCTAGCTGGGCAATAAAAAATATCATTAGATCCCATTTAAAACAACACTTCCCCAAACAAGAACAGTTCTTGCATAAAAATTAATAGCAATTGTGAGATCCCAGGTTATAATGGCAGTGATGCTGTGTAATCTGGTATAGATTTACCAAAGTTTTGGAGGAACCTGCTGCCTTCACCACAAGATGGAGGCAGAGGGTTCTTCTGAAAGGCTGGCATATCCTTATCAGACTACATGGCATCACTTTCCAAAAGACAGTAGTTGTTTTTAAGGATGTCAGAGACATAAAGCTAGAAAGAAAACAATACTCTGCTTTGAGAACAGTATACAAGTTCAACCAGATACAAAATTTGAACTGTTATAGAGAGACTCTGTCCACCAGATTTAGTCTACTGTTAAAGGAATTTTTCTTGCTGTCTCAATAACTGTTTACTTCCAAACACAATGGGGAGATGGCAGAAATGAGCATTACTGTAGTAAATACTTAAATCTGCTATCTCTTGCAATGAGGTTGCATTGTATTCGAAATGAATATATACTGCTCAGTTCTACAGAATTCTGACAACAGTATGTCATATTTGGAATCAATCAATCTTTGGCCTTTGTCCATCATCCACTCTCTCCCATGCTTAAAATACAAATTAAAACACAACATTTTGGACAGTGATTCTGTCCCCCAAGACAGTATGTTTTTTCATTCATTCATTCATTCATGTTTTAACTCTTATTACGAACATGGGGCAATGGACAAAGTCCAAAGACTGAATGACATCAAATATATATATATTGCTATTTACATTCTCCATGAAAAAATTTATTAGCAGATGTAGCTAACTGCGTGAATCAAGTACTGGACGGTCTACAGCAACGTCAAACATAAAAAAGGGCTTTGAATAACATTCAATAAATAAAAATCCCCAATTTCTAAATATGGAAAGTTAAACTAATGCAAACAAGTGCCTTCTAACTAAATATATATATGTGTGTGTGTGTGTGTGTGTGTGTGTGTGTGTGTGTGTGTACAAAACATTATAAATCAGAACCCTAAATGAGTAGCCAACCATGATAAGAGTTATGCAACTAAGCCATTCACCTTACATGGAATGTTAAATCTGGAATGATTTGGTTAGCAAGAGAGTGGGGAATTGTTGCTCACTATGTCCAGCATACATATTTCATTAAAATGTCCTCGTTTCTTGCATCGTATCTCTCAACTGACTGGAAGTAAGAAACTGGGTTGCCAATATATCTGGCTAGAGGAATCTTTGTCGTTTGAAGCATTTTGCTGTGCATTCTAAGCTTCTGCACAACAGCAAGGAAACATCAGTACAAACTTTAAGTTTATGTCATATTCTAATCCTTCATAGTACTGGCAAAGAAAACAGGGTGATTTGTAGTAATAAATACTCACATGATTATCTAACTATGTTTAAAAACATTAATTCAGATTCCAAAAACCTTATTTTCTCAAAAGCTTTTAACACATCATTTACTGATGCAGACAATACAGACACATCACCGACAACTATCACACAAAAACTTCTGGGGAACAAAACCTAGTAGAGTTACACAACTCCACATTGCTGAACTTTTAGAATACTACCACTTACAAAGAAAAAACAAAAGAGATACAGTATAGCACTAAATACACCTTACTGAGGCGTGGCAAGACCCAACACTGCATATCATTCTCTTTGTCTTCTTTACACTACGTGTCTCTAGCAACATCATCTACAAATGTGCTCATCTCACGGAAAGGCTTAGGAATCAACATGACTTGATTTGTAGTGCATATTATGAAGCAGTTGAGTTTCAACATTAGCATTAATATCAGTGTGAGTAATTAACTGTCCCAGTACATCTGTTTCTGGTTTGTCTCTGCTGCTATATTCAGATTAACGATGCTCTACACAAAATGGTGTGAATGACAACAGTGCAAACAGTGTGTTAATGCATGTAGTTAATAAAAGTCTTTGTGTTGGATTGTTCCTTTGTCTCTGAAGCAGTAAGTTATATAGCTAATCAAGACATTCCTCTTCTAAGCAAGAGAAGTGTTTGGATCTTCTCATCCTCCTGCAGGCTATTGCAGTTGGCCTCCGATCAGAGATGTCTTGCTTAGAGCTCTGGAAATCACAACCAAGATAAGGAAGGAGGAGGCCAGAAAGGAAATACAGTTATTGGGAGCCAAGATTAGGGACACAAAATTATTAATCAGAATTTATCCTCTTCTGAAACCATGTTGCTCATATAAATGAAAAATTTTAATCCATATCAGAACAAGGGACAACAAACACGTACAAAAATGGAAGACAATGAACAATGAAATTTTCATTCATAAAATACATTTTCCTAGCTTCAGACTGTAAAAAGAATGTGACAGACCAAGTCTTCTAAAAAAGCATGCCAGCCAGTGCTTGGAAAAATAGTAAATCTATAAATTTACAACACTATTTTATGTTGTCCATACCGAGCATGTAGTCACTAAAATTCTACATAAACACACCAACACGTGCACATATTTAATAAATATGTACACATGTTGGTGTGTTTATATAGAATTTTACAACACTATTGTTAGTAATGGGGAGCACACACTGGAAAAAGACACATAGTAATATTCAGCCAACAGATTTGGATGTGGACTTCAGAAATAGCTCACTGATACATATTCCACATGTATGAGCCTCTGCAAGAAGTGGTTCTGTGAAGACAGACATCTAGACAGCAGCAGGGAAATCTCTTGCACAAATGAAGGAGAAGCAGTCCACTGGTGACATCCATTGCCTTCCATGAGTGATGGAAAATATTAATCCCTCAGTGCTGGCCTTGGCCCACTGTACAGTCATGGATGAATTTAAGGGTACTAAAAATTTAAAACTCTTCTGTCCTGGACTGTAGTTGGAATTTAAACCCCAGCATCATCGACAAGTTACACACTTGAGCAGTTACACCATATCTGAGGCAGTCTGTTGCTGCCTTCTCACTGTGGAGGCCTGGTTTCATCTCCAGGAAGTCCATGTAGGATTTCTGCCTCATGAAGTGGCACTGGAACAGGTTACTCCTTGAGTACTTCTGATCTTCGTCACTACAATTCCATCAGTGCTCCCTACTTATACTCATTGGTCTGCAATTGATGCTGCACACTCTTAGTAACTGACAGTGTTACTAAATAAAACACTAACAAATGGAACATAAGCCCAGGAACTGTGATGAAGAACTGTAATTCTACTTGATACCAATAAAATATTATTTATAGACTACCTGCTTTGATATTGTTTCAGTCCTTATATATAACGTTATCTTTCAACCTGGTCAAAAATGATGCTTCATCTTTGAGCAGAATGTTAATTGCATGAACGCTTTCATGACAGTGGATATCTACTTACATGGCGCTGGAATTTTTCAGGGCCTCTTTATGTATACTTGAGACACATTCCACAACCTTGAAAACCTATTTCAATGGCCAAAAATTTAACAGGTAAATGAGTCAACATTTGTTCAACATCTCTGCAGCCAGTCATTGTGAATACAAATCAGAGGTCTTATTTGTACACAGCCCACAAAAACTGTCCTATAATAATGGCATTCAAACAGAACAACTTAACAAGTAGGCCTACATGGAGCACAGTCCTTCTTGAGAAGCTAACAACACTTTAACTAGTCAAAAGCAACTACTGCTTTCAAAAAGCTATACCTGTGGACAGCAGTTACAAAACTGGACAATCCAACAATAGTCCTAACATTAAGAGGCCTGCTGGTCAGAAGTTTATGTCTAAAGGTAATACCTTAACGGTTCAGCTAAGTTTGACACAGGAAAGTAAGTCATAAATGTCACAATCAAACTTACGTTTTAATTGGTTTGATATGTGGACATCAACTGATGACTTGATATTTTTTATAGTGGATACTGGGAACATGTCATTTGGCACACACCACATCTTTGTTCTCACAGTTTTTAATAACTGTCATGAGACATTTATGTTCAAGGTCTTGTTATCTTACCAAAAATAGCATATAAATGTCGAAATACTGATATAACTTTTGTTCTTAAAAACAAAAGATGTATTAATTTCTGACACAAGTTCTGAACAAGATATCATCAGTTACAGCAGGAAGGATCTTGGTAGTTTAAACTGTCATCATATATGAAAAGGACACTTAATTCTTAGTAATAATATCACATTTTGGTGGTACAGAATGATAAGGAAGAAAAGAAGGCTAGAATAGGCTTAAGGTAAAGGTACAGCTGTCCTTGCACACGCCATGAAGGCACAATAAAGTTGAGTGGAGGTATAGTTCCATTCACTCCTAACCTTGGCACTCCATAAGTGAGTGGTCAGCTTCAGGCACTGGTTGCTTTACCGCCGTGGAAACCCTGTACTCACTAAACAGGGGACGAGGTGGGTCCCTGAGCCAGTATGGATACCTTAGAGAAGAGAAAAACCCTTTTCCCCTGCCAGGAATCGAATCATGACTTCTTGTTGTCCAGCCCACACCCTAGTCACTAGACAAACTGTGCTATCTCAGGTCCCAAACTGGGCTTAAAGTCATCTCTTTTTGTTCTGCCAGTAACACCATATTTCTTTCTGGAAACAGCTGTGATTCTTGGTGACACCTATAATTTACACACAGCTCAATATTATGAAAGTTCCTGCTCCACTTCGTAAGTTGTAAGCATAATTTTCATGATATGGCCACCCACTGCTCTCAAGTGTAAAAATGAAGATACGCAAATGAGGAAGACTCCAGTCTTTGTGATATAATGTTACGTTGACTGGTAAATGGTTACCTATGTTTTACAGAAGCATGCTGCCTCCATGTTCAGGGTCTATCAGTCCAAGAAGAGTTTGACTTGGACTACTACACTCTGAGGAGGGAGGCAGAATGCTCTTAGCAAATGCTGGTACCTGTTTACCAGTTGACAGAGTATCAAAGTCTATAGGACTTGAATCTTCATCAGCATTGCTGTGAAAATATCAAATCTTGCATATATCAAGACTACAAATTATATATTCTATGATGTGGTACACAGAGTTTACCAGGGTTTTCTTTAGTTTCAAAATGTCGTATGGTTTCACGGCACGCACATAAGAAAAGTGTGGCCTTCCCTGTGCCGATTTTAAGAAACTCACAAATACTCAAATACATTACATGCAGATCTCTCATACCAAATTTCAAGCAAATCACACAGTAAGTGTGGAAAATGAAGACAGAAATTCATTTATGCCTTTAAGTAAAGTATAACTTTCACTAAACTGATTTTCATGAAGCTCACAATTATCCAGTAAATTTTTGTGCACACCTCCACACAGAATTGTATCCAAATCTAATGAAAAATGAAGAAAGTGGGGCAAATTTTCATTCGCATCCCTAAGTAACGTATGCCTTTCAATTGACTGATTGTCACAAAACTCACAAATGCTCAGGAGCATTGCATAAATACTTCCTACACCAATTTTCACTTAGATGGGTCAAGAGGTATGGTAAACACAGAAATTCATTAACACTCTCAGGTCATTGTCATTGAGCCACTTCTCGCGAAACTCATATTAGCTCAACTTCCTTTTTGTAAAGAACCCCTATACCAAATTTCACAAAAATACAATGAATGGCTTACTTGCTAATACTGTATCACTGACAGACAGACAGGCAGGCAGACAGACAAACAGAGAGACAGACAGACAGACAGACAGATAAACACTGTCTCCACGTAAGGCATCCTTTTCTGTTTGCAAAGAGCGCACAAAAACCATCTTTACATACCCATATATTCCTTTCATACATACATATTTGGTATAATTCTTTGGATTTACCTGTCATTGGTCACAGTTCTGATGGAGGCGCGGGGTAGAGTTTAAAAATCAAGTGGCTGGTCAGCACTGCCTTCTATGTCCTGTTCTGTGTCATCATCTTCATCATCATTATCACTGTTGTCACTGTCAGCGCTAGCGCTGGAAACCTTGTTCTTGACCAAGAAGTTCTCTACACAAGAGAAACATACATACAGGAGACCACGAAATATGCTTGCCTCATGTTCTCCTCATGTTCTCTGACCCCAGTATGAAATGTTCTTTTATCCTAACCAACATCTTGTATTAAACTCCGGGAATTTAAATTTAAATGGCCTGCAGCTTAGTTGACATGGGCCCCTTTATATAGTCAATGATGTTATTTTCCTAAGGATTTGTTACCATTACTGCTATATTTTCCTTACATTGCAAAACAAAATTACATATGGGTATGTGATCCACCAGTCAGTGGCTTCAAACTGTGATGAATTAGATTCTTATATTGACTGCTGAAAAACTGAACTATCTCTCAACAAATGTGGCAACTCTATGGAGAACAGCCCTTTTAAGAAGCTGACAGTTGCTCAACTGGTCACGAATTTCCCTGCCTTTTATGAAGCCCAAAGTTCACTTCCGTGTTTGCAACAGCCCACCACTGGACCCTATCACGAGCCACTTTAATCTACTCTACATCCTCATATCCGATTTCTCTAAGATACATTTTAATATTATCCCCCCACCTACGCCTATGTTACTGAAGTTGTCTCTTGTCTTCAGGTTTTCTGACTCCCCATTCATGCCACCTCAGCTCATTTCATCCTCTTCGATCTGATCCCCATAACAATACTTGATGAAGACAACCAACTACGAAGCTCTTCATTATGTAATATTTTCCATTCTCTTGTTACTTTTTCTTTTAGGTTCAAATGTTTTCCAGTCTGTGTCCTTAGCATAGGACGAGAGAACTGTAAAGTCTACATTTTTAGGCAGTTCTCGAAGGCTAAAATGAGCAGTCCAGAATTGTGTCACCTTAACACTTGACATTCCTAAGCAAGTGTTAACGCTACACATGATAGTTAAAAAAGCAGAGGAGGGAAAATATAATAGCAAAATTTTGTAAAATAAATATATGCAAAAGGATAGGCTTCTTTCAGGATAAGGTCTCCAGATTAAATTAAAAAAAAAAAAATAAAATTGCTGTCTACATATTAGGTTTCATAATTGTGTAACCTGAGAAACCTTATGAGTAACAGGAAGAAAGGTTCATATTCTTTCTGAGATGTTTCTTTCTGCATCTTCTACTTCTGGGAAAGAAACACTGTTCTGCATCCTTGCTAAATTCCAATTTTCTGTGTGTTGCAGCCAGCATGTGCAGTTCAATTTATTTCAGTTAATATTAGGTTTTAACTCACCAAATGCGAAGCAGGTGCTTGAAACATTTTCTTTTGGCTCACAGACATACATCACACATAACTGACATGTTTGTCATCACACTGCATTGCTAACATAATGCTAATTATTTAATATTATATAAAGGAAGAATTAATATAATTTATTTTTTATATTTTTAACTTATGCTGTCTGATTAACAAACTCACCACAATTAGGTTTCCCACGTGTGCGTGAATTGGCCATTTCCACACCATGCTTGTCTACACACCAGCACATGCCCACTGAAGTATGACATTGTGTTGGCCGATAGTACCCCTCATCATCACAGTCGGGAATGTACACCCCTAAAATTATGGCAGACACAAATACTGGTACAATTCATATTTGCTTTATTCAGTTCTCATTTTCTGTGGTTGTATGGTTCATAGCATGTGTGGTTTCATGTCTTAAGTACTGTGTATGTGACTGCACAATGTTATGAGTTCTTTGTATTTATTATTGCAGCAATGATGTGAACATGAATCATACAACTATCAGGCATGCCACTCTCCAAGGTACCTTTATAACTTTTGTCTTTAAATCTAGACTGCAGGACCACCTTCTACTAGTCTATTTTGGCCGTATGAAACAGGGAATGGGATCCCACCCAGCGTAACAAGCCGCAGGTGGCAACGACAGCACAATCATGGAGGTCTTCCAGCCTGTCACAACAAGACTGTGGCAGACTGTGAGGTGGCCATATCCATCTGACACATGGCCACTTTCTAACTTGAAACCCACATCCCAAGTACATCCCCTGTAATGCATATCTGAGCGTTTAACACACTTTAATTAACTGTCAGACATATATCATCAGATGTAAAAAATGTCACGTATCACATCTCCAATAAAATTCTTGTAAATTCAAGTCACCTGGGATGTTACACCACATTGATAGGTAAATAGTCTGTGATATTTTGAATGACCACAGTGCCCTTCATCTTTCTGGTCAAGCATTCCACAAAAAGTCAAAAAATACTTTTCAATGACTGTGATGTCTTTAGCAGTTTTAGCCCTTCTACAAGCCAATGACACCCTTCACCTCAACTCGCCTGTTAAATGGAACCCACTTACTAGAATCTACAACCATACTCTATATGGCCTAACTGGTAGGTAGGCACAGACAGCCAAACAGCCTCGGCATTTGATGTGCCTGTATATCCGCTGTTGTTCCTACCACCACCGCCACCGCTGCCGCCGCCACCACCACCACCGCCACCACCGCCACCACCACCACCACCACCACCACCACCACCACCACCACCACCACCACCACCACCACCAACACAACGAAGTACTAAATGAATGACGGGAAAACAGAACTTTGGGAAAGCACACCACTAAACAGCTTTGTCCACCACATACCCCATACAAGACTATCTAGGTCTAAAATCAAGACTTATTGTCAATTATTATCAAAAAGCTGAGGCCACGATGCTATTACTAAACTGTTGGGCCAGGTTGGGTAAACTACTGCTTAGAATGGGGGGAGGGGAGAAACTAACCTGTAGGGATGATCAGATATTATTAACAACACAGTGCTCTAGCACTAGTTCTGGCTGTATAAAACATAACATGGGAAAAGTATTGTAATCAAAATCAATACCTCTGCTGTAGTGCCTCTTGTGATGTTGCACTTACCAAGAAGGTCTGGGCTTATCCTTCTCTTGACTGCAGCACAGGGTCGGTCTGTCTTTTCGAAACAGTGGCACCATTCATGTGGGGACACAAAAATGTCATGGTCAGCATCACAAGCATCAAGAAATGGCTTGATGCATTTCTCACTCTGGTCATGCTCCAAATCATACAGTTCTTGCAGAGACAGCTGGTCATCTGCATCCAAATCCAGATGCTGGAACATCCATCGCACCTCACTCTTGCATGAACCTGGGAAGTGAGCTGCAACAATTAAAATGCCAAACAGTTTGTCAGTTGGCTGTTTTATGACCTTTTCAAATCTTTCAAATGAATGTTTCATTGTCATAACCTTACTAAAAGCTTAGAACACAAAAGATTTTACAATGTGAAAATAAGAATATGCAGCTTCTGGTAATACCAAAACTGAATCTGGGGGCTTACAGCATGGACAGGAATGGTGGAACAAGTGTGTACATGCTGAAGTAGATAAACCTCTCAGTCCTGCAAGAATAGCCTCATAGTTTCCACAGACCTTCAGGTTTATATTGCCAAATGCAGCTGGGACTACAAGATTAAAGTGCTGCAAAAAATATGGTCTGAAAACTGCTACGCTTAGATCTACAAAAGAAATTTCTACCCACTACTTGGAAACATGTGATGTATGCCATAGTTTAGGCCCTCTGTGTGGGAGAGGGAAAGACACAGCCTCAGAGACAACACAGAAAGCAATACAGCCAATATTTCTGTTACCAATACATAAAACAATGAACTAGTAAAATACTTGTTTTAATTATTCTTTTTACTAAAATTTTCTTCTTAAAAACGAATGTATAAGCATTCTGACAAAACCGGCATTCCATTGCAAAGCAAAATTTGCAAGCCTAAAATGAAGATTCGTCAGTGAACTTTCCTGTATAATGTTCTGTTCTAGCCAGTGGGCTGGAAGCAGCTGCCCTGTGGGGCTGTTCTGTTTCTCTGACCATTCATTTTACTCAAAACAAAGCAAGTTTGATTAATGGAAGGAAGATTCCCACATACAAACTGTGAAAAATGGGATTTAACCTTGTGCAAATTTTGCACTCATTGTTAAAGATAAGGGCTACACTCTGAACTCATACAATGATAACAAAAGAGTATGAGGTGCTAAAAAACAAATGTAATTATAAAATTCATAATATTTTACTCGTTAAGCAAGCAGTATCTGGAACATAAACAAGAGACACTACAAGTGATTGGGTCAGGGTACAGCAATTTTATACCCTCCTTATGGGATTGACTTAAATGTTGCTGTAGGGTTTCTTTCCTCAAGGTTTTGCAATAACCAGTGCCTTCAATAATTACGAACTCTAACATAATTCTTTGCACCACACATTCAAACATTAAGTGGTATTTAATTTTGACTATTTTCAAAAACAGAATTAGCAAATGAGCTAGAACCAAAAGTTTAAAACACAAATTTAATTTGACAGCATGGAGCAGTATTATTGAGACACATTCATGTTCTATAATTTAGATTAGAGGGTACATAAACTGGTGGACAGAAATCAGCTATTTCACTGAGCCTGCAAAACTGCAACCAAAGACATGTTGCTCATGCACTGGTAAAGAAATAATATCCTCAAGTTTTTTAATTTCAAATCAGAAACTTGTAAGGGTTCAATATGAAGCTATGATTTGTCCACATTAATATGGTCAAAGGAAGGATCATCTGAAAAACAGGAGGTTCACCTTTCAAATTATGCATGAATTTAAATGTGTTCTGTGGAAAAATTTTCCTGAAAATGGATGACCGTGAAGAGGGGCATATTATATGCAAATAAATATTGTAATTCATGTAACACTTCTAAGTCAGCTGCAGAGGTCACATTATCTGTGCCAATCGCGCGCGCGCGTACACACACACACACACACACACACACACACACACACACACACACACACACACAGAACTAAATAAAAAATGAAAAGATTCTGAACAGCAAGAAAAGTTTGAAAGAACTTAACAGGTCAGGTCACTGTACTATACAACATTTGACTTGCACTCATTAGACATAATCAACTTGAATATCGAGGCATTCATGGTTTACTCAGCTTATTCATACAACAAGGTTACACTACACAATATTTCACAATGTTTTCCTCCACTTTCTCTCTTAGTACCTGTTCCAGTGCCTCTTATTCAAAGTTAAATTCACCTCTGCACCTGGTACACAGTACTGAAAAGGTGGCAACTTTATATCAAACTACAGTACTATGCTAGGATTTCTTTTGATATAATGAGAAAAACTATAAAAAATGCCAATCAATACAGCTGGTCACCTGACTGCAATTTAAACTGCATATATACAGACTTAGAAGCCGAAACACTGTTACATGTGAACATTACATTCACACCCTGGAAAAATAATCGAGGATCAGTCTGCTACCAAAAATTTATCATTTCCACATGTTTTGCTTATCACTGCTTGCAAAGGCACATAGCTAAGGTGACATGAATGTAGTATATGTGGCCTCATAATTGACAAAGGCTGGTTTCATTTGAAACTCTGAGCACTAAAGAATACCTTTTCCTTTGTTGTGGGTACGCCTACGTTTTGCTTCTGCCATGACAACAGAAAACCAGTCCAGCAGACGGTTGCCCATGGCTTGCAGTGCAGAAGGAGAGCATTCCTTGCTCCAAGAGCTGGAGGAGAGGTGGTTAACGGATGGCTTCGTGTCCAGTACATCATTGTATCCCCTCTGACGGTCCTTGTCTTCTGAGTAGGGTGGGTTTGTGGCAGCATACAGGTCCTGTGGCAGAGTGGTTACACAGTGGTTAGCAATTAGTCACTACATCACCAAGTCAGGTTACATGAGATGCACTTCATTTGCAGACGTCATTTGTTGAAATACTCATAATATAAAGGATGCTTGTAAAGTAAAGGCATAAATGTTAAATGACTGAATCTCCTGAAAGAAATGCAATATTGCTACAGTTCCTGCAACATTTTAAAGTACATACACTGCCATTTGGTGTCCCATTGCAATACAGGCTCCAATATTTTGCACACACTTCTGCAACCTAGAAGACACAGACTCAAATCATGAGGCACTGGTTAGAGAAATACTGTCACTTCTTTCAGCCTTCACAGGATGAACAAAAAACTCTGTCACAGATATCGCTGTTTAAAAACTCGAACCCACAATGTAAAGAATAATCTACTGTATGTGACACTAAATGCAAAACAAACACATGGTGCAAGTATTTCACTCTGCAATTAATTCAGTCATCAGAAGGCGCTGACCAACAAATGCAGCTAAATAATCATCACTAATAACCTGGTAAAAACATCTTATATTTCAGACATGAGATTCTCACAGCAGTGACTAGCAAGACTGCACTGTTTTGAGTTATACTTCTGCAGCATACCACGCCGTTAAAACCCTGAAGACAGCAGCAATCTCTCTTTCCATACACTTCTCAGATCTGGATAAGAACGTCATTACTGAACAGAAGCAAAAGAAACTTCATTTTCTTCGATGAAAACGAACAAGGAGATCTTCCACTCCCGATAGCAGCAGAAGTCTCTTAGAATTATTATGCTATGTAATATGATTGTAATGAATGAGGGTTTGCTAGGCTTCTCCTGCATCTGGAAGAATCATGACAGAAGGGTGTGAAGATCCAATGTGAAGGAAAGGGCAGTGAGTGTCGTGGAGGGGTGGCAGGACTTGATTACAGACAGAAACAAAACGACGAAGAGACAAGTGAAGTGCACGCCATGAAGGCATATGGTGGGAATGGAGTTACAGCGCTAGTAACTCTTAACCTCGGTACTAGGGTTAGCTTCACGACGCGGCTGCTTTACCCCCAAGCAAACAGCCTCTGTACCCACTGAACAGCGTGCTGGGTGTGTCCCATAGCCGGTTTAGGCGTTTTGGAGAAACTAAGTCTTGCATCCCTGCCGGTCTACGAATCATGACGTCGATTCCTTCGTCGTCCACTCCGCAGCCTAAGCACCATACAAACTGAGCTACCCCTGCTCCTGGTTCAAGAGTTTTACAATATTTACAAGTAACAGATTAGCTCCGGTTATCTCAGATATTTCCTGCCTAACTGGGCTGTAAGAACGTCAATTACAAACCAGGCAGTTTCGTAAATCTAACAAGAAAATTTTTTGTTGCTCTAATTTTAGCAACTTTCTATGGTGATCAAAGACTACAGCGCATCTTGATAACAAACGTGCCGCCTGGTCCTACAGTTGCCATACTGAAATTAACGAAGGTCTGAAAATCGACTCCTAGCTCCGTCATGTCTGCCTGTTCGCACTGAACTCGGCTCCCTCTGGTCGGATTTTCACGAAATTTGATATTTGGTTATTTTTCGAAAATATGTCGAGGCAATTCAAGTTTCATTAAAATGTGACACGAATAACGGCTACTTTACACACGAACACCAATGTATATTTATGATAGTATCTCGCTGAATTTTTCTTAGAATGAGAAACGTTTCAGACAGGAGTTTTAGGGAAAATCAAAACACACATTCTATTTCCACTGACTTTTTTCCCGAAAATCGTACCGTTTATAAGATAATGTGGAAAGATATGGTACAGCCAGACAGGCCACAGATGACAATAAAATACGGTGCATGCGCTTTGCATGCTGGATAAATAAAGACACAGACACACGCTCGGAATATGTAATAGTGCTTTTCCAAGGCGACAGTGATTACGCAAACGCGCCTAAATGTTACGTTATATGTACAACGCCTGTCGTGTTGTTTTCTATGGCGAGTATAATCTCCACCCTGCAGGATTTTATATCACTTTTGTCGGCCATTCGTTGTCGTCTCATAGTTAAATATGCATTGTTTAAAGAAACGTAAGTGGATATGAAATCCAAGAGGGACAGCGTTAATGCGCTGTTCGCTACTATATCGCTGGCAGCTGAAGACAGAAACGGAGTACAAATAATTTGTGAAGGGCGCCTCCCACTCCTCCCAAAATAGGGAGGTATTTAAGGTCGAACCGTGAGTGAAAATGAAGATTAAACGTAAGAAGCAAAATGATGAATAGTGAAAAAGAACATACAAAATGCTGAAAGTTAAATTTGGACATACGAAGGAGAAGTGATTCTGAAACTGAGTATTTTGACTCCAGTATCATCAATTACACGACGTCACAAAGATTGAAGAGGTTCCAGAATGCCGTGCAAATTGCATTGCTGCTCCTAAAGCGCCTGATCCTTGCAATAAAAAGCCCTCTTGCTATCACACGAGAAACGAAAAAGATGAAAACCATTCATCCATTTTCAGTGCCAATGAGCACAACAGGCCTACACAAAGACTCACGTTATTTTCTTCCAGATTTTCACAGTGACAAAAAGTGTCGACTCGCAACACTCAGACCAACAAAAATGCACTGTATTGTTCCCAGATATTTTGTATTACAATAACACGTTGAACAGTGCCAGACGATTCCGTTCCTTATGGGATCAACGTCAAGGAATCACATTAAAGTAACACTTCACAAAACCGAAGTAGCAATGCGTGCAATGCATGTACACAAGAAAAAGACGTAAAAAATTCAAACAAGTTAAAAGGTACATTTTAACCAGTTAAAGGGTACATCTTAAGTGGTTAAAATGTGTCGATAAGTTATTCTTTTTTTTTTTTGGCGTTACACTGTCCTGTTTTAAGGTACGCAACCCCAGTATTACAGTCGATTACTTTACTGCCCCAGTAGCAATACTATGATTCGCCTATATTAAAGTTACCTTCCTAGCATTATAATGAAATTGCTACTCCTGACTACAGCATCCTAATATTACGTTAGCCTAAGGACTCCTACCTTCAGCGACGTGGCGCCACATACCAGAAGAACGCTGACTTCAACTAAGTCGATGGCGAAAGTCTAAAACCTCGCATTATATTAGCCTGTTTGGGGTATCGGTACATCATCGCACCAATAAACTGAGATGATCTATTTTAACACATGTAATCTCAGCCTTGCACTGAGTTAGCCTATATTAAGGTATATAAACCTAGCATCACACTGACCTCGCCTATTTAAGGTACCTCGTCTTAGCATTACCCTGGCACTACACTCAGCTCGTCTACTTAAGGTACATCGTCCTACCATTACACTAAGCTCCCCTATTTCAAGTACTTCGCCCTAGAATTACACTCAGCCCGCCTCTTTCAGGCACATCAATCTAGCGCTACACTGAGCCCGCCTCTTTCAGGCACATCAACCTAGCGTTACAATGAGCCTGCTGCCTCTTTCAGGCACATCAACCTAGCGCTACACTGAGCCCGCATCTTTCAGGCACATCAACCTAGCGCTGCACTGAGCCCGCCTAGTTCAGGCACATCAACCAAGTGCTACACTGAGCCCGCCTCTTTCAGGCACATCAACCTAGCGCTACAATGAGCCTGCCTCTTTCAGGCACATCACCCTAGCGCTACAATGAGCCTGCCTCTTTCAGGCACATCAACCTAGCGCTGCAATAAGCCTGCCTCTTTCAGGCACATTAGCCTACTGCTACAATGAGCTCGCCTATTTCAGGTACCTCGCCCCAGCAGCAAAGGCAGCTTCGGGTTGGTCCCCACATCATGAGGCCTTGTGCGATGTTCTCTTCTGCATACGAGTCAACTATGAAGAAAATATTTTGTATCGAAATTGTGCGATAAACATTATATTCGTTGAAAGAGTTCCAGTTGTGTTTAATATTGCTGGTCGCAATTGAATTCATTCACCCAGTATGTTTTGTCACTTACCTATGTAGAATGCAGCCACACGCAGCGACGGGGAAACTGAATGCATTCTGCTTACTACAGGCCCTCGTGGCGCCATTTTTGTAATCGGGATTGTCCATGTCTAAAACTTCCTGTTACTTAAAGAACTAAAACGGAATTATTCACCAACATAACACACTACAGTTACACGTCATGTTTTCTTGCCATGCTTGAACAGTTTCTTAACTAGCAGAGATTTAATTTCACGTCTTATTTACAGCACAAACTTCTCAAATACAAAGTCGGACACTGAAGCTGTACAGCTTTAACCAATTCCAAACCATAAACGACACTGACTTAAGAATCCCTCATCCAGATGGCAGTGCGACTACGAGGTTTTTGCAACTTCTTGTGGTAAAAAAAAAAGTGATGTGGGTACATTGACCCACTGCGTACGAATACCCAGCTCTCCCCTAAACTCCTGAGTTTCTGTAAAGATGAAAAGACGCAGCTATACTCATTGCCTTTACACAGCCCCCCCTCCCTCCCAAAGTATAAAGGAACGAAGGATTCCTCCTCGCCACCAGTTCCAAAAAAAATAATATACACGCATGTCGATTAAATCGTGATCATCTTACTGCAGGCGAACCTTTGATCCCAATTCAATTAACCTATATCATCACAATGATCCCTTACCGCTTACCACAAAATTCTGACTGCATCCCCTACGGCTAGGTCTAATAAATGATACATCAAATTTGAAGTTACTGAATAAAACAAGCACTTGTTACCACTGGCATTGGCACAAACTGTCATGATATGTCACTTCATTTGGTTACCTGTTCAAATGCTACTTGTCACATATTGACTTTAGTTCCTAATGACAACTACTGTACCTATGGAAAATACACATATTCTGCATCATTTTAATTAATAACTGTACACACTGGTCAGAGGTCACGTGACACATTGACTCACTAATGCTCAGAGCTGTAGAGTGGCATGCAGTTTCAAACATACGCTCTGCAACAGTCAAAGAGTGCTAACTCACTGGCATATTTTAATTGAAAGAACCGTTTCCCATGAAATGTATCCTGGCCCTCAACACTGTATTTGTTTTATGAAGAATAAAGGCTAAATTTTCAAGAGTAGGAAGGTGAGGTCCAGCGCAGCTAAAGCTATCCCTAAACAGGTCTACACAGGCCCCTAGGGCTCCAGGAGGTTCAGGCTCCCAGGATTTCCAGACAATCGGCATATAAAGGTGGGAAGGTTGTCAGCCTTATGCACAGGCCGCCTTTACCCCCCCCCCCCCCGGGTAACCAGTCCTGGTACTCATTTCTGTTAAAGGCTGAGTCGATCCCAGGACCACAGGGCGGCCGAAAGAACTAAGTCAATGAAAAATTCCAATGGCTCCATCGGGAATCGAAGCTGTGACCTTCTGGTAACCAGATACTAGATAAACGATACCATGCTAGCAAGAACAGTTTTCAAAGGGGAACTAATGAAGCATACGGAGCTGGACTTAGTGATATATTCTGTAAGGCAGGCAAAAATCTAACTGGAAGAAACGTACTAATGAATGAGGCGGTAAGATAAACGTTTTATATCTTACTTAATGACGTTGTCAATTGCAGAAATTATAGAGCGTAGCTGATAGATGAATGATTGAGTGAGTAACGAGGATTGGAGCAATGATAATGACATGGCAAAACCAAAATACTCGAAGAAATACCTGTCCCAGTGCCACTTTATCCACCACAAATCTCACATGGACTGGCTTGGGATTACAACCGGGCCTCCGCGGTGAGAGGCTAGCGGCTAACCGCCTGAGCCACGGCGCGGCTCGCTAACATTAATAAAACACCTATTTACAAGAACAAGACACGCAATGTAATTATAACATAACACTGTGGAGCGTTCGCGTGATATCTATACTTCGCCGGCAATCCTAAAAGATTGACGCCATTTTATTAGAAGATATCGCTTTTAAGGCGATCTAATGTCGCCGGCAAAAACAGAACGTAATTAGGTCTTCGTGTAAAACGTCCGATATTTTTGCCTGATTTTTAACTAAGTTTGAATTTTCTCGACAAAGTTTCGTACAAGTTGGCCGTATAAAATTACACGAAAATCCGTCAAATGAGAGCCGCCATGATACATGCAGACGGCGGGACGGACGGAAATGACAAAGCTAACAGGCACTTTTCGCGACAATGCAAACGCTCCTAATAAGATCAAACATTAACGATTGCGATGCATGTCAAATTAAAGTCGAATCGATCTCGCAACACCACAAATACACAAGGGGTCGCACTTTGCATGACCACCACCCACCATCCCAGTACCCCACTTACCTTATTATACTTTGTGTATCTGATATACTTGTAGTGTTTGTTCTCGTACTTGAAATCTTCAGGGGTGAATGTGTACTTGTCCTGTGGCAGCCTGACAGGTTTGTTGCTGTTGTTCTTGATGACTTGCTGCTGCTGTTGTTGCTGTTGTTTCTTCTCCTTCTCAGCAGTTAGCTTGTATTTGTTCATCAGATTGTTCAGCCTTTCTGACTGACGCTGTTTCTTCCGCATGTGCAGCTCACTATCTGGAACGTTGAAGAAAGCGTGCGATATAAACATTCTATCAAATACACAGAGAACGTAATTCTTATTAAATAAAGTAAGCCTTCTGAAACCTGAACTTTATTCTCCAATCATGTTGTCTACTGAGTGAACGTAAATTTAAAAAAATGTGCAGGAAATTCCTGCAATTGCAGCTCATTTGATACCTTCAGTACAGAAGAAATTCAGCCAATCAGAAAACGAATAAAATGACACAGAATGGGTAGATAATTTTGGGGCTCATGAAAAAGTAAATGGCAGTCAGTTGTGCTAAAGTGACATTCGGAATTTTTCAACCCATCTGTTGCAACTGCCGGCCCATTGTAAACCAGTTCTGAAACGGACCACTCCACTCGTGGTTATTTGTTCTGATGTGAAGAAATGGAAACAGTAAGTTGTATGCACTATCTTGTCTTTGGCATTTGACATTTTCCCGTCTATACGAGTCATGAGAATGGAGAATGGACACGCCCGATGAATACTGAATTCGGGCTATTTCGCACCGATAAAGGTATTGCTAATGGACTTAAGCCGTAAACAGTTTTGAAAGGAGTCACGAGAAAAAAGAACGGTGCGAAAAATCACAAATTTTACTGTTAATTTAATCATAAGATGACATTACTCTGAAAAATGACCAATTCACGTTTTAATAACATTCCCCAGTACGTGTATTATCCTTCTTCGCAAACGTGCTGCTTCTCAATGCATGTGGGCCGGTTGTTCTTAAGTCCACAAATATCCTGACGCCTTCCGAATAAAAGGCATCTGAAGCCATTGGTTCACCTCCTTTCAATTCACACTCCTCGTCATACACGTATTTCATCAATGCCGGTTCTTCAATTGTCCCTGATACGCCGATGAATCTGAATCTGCAAACGTTACAGCCGACAGGCTTCCCGAAAGAGCATTCCTAGCAACATGCGTCCTCTCTCCTTTGAAACTGTCCACTGGTTCATACAGTTATATCCAAACCGAAAACTCATGTTCAGATAACCTCCACCGACTTCACACCCTATCACAAAACCAGACCACATCTGTTCTTTAGCTGTGGTACATTCCGTCATTCTGTCATCCCAGACACGCAACCAAACTGTCATAATGGAAAAGGCAATAAATTAATTAGAAAAATTTTAAATGGCACGAGGAGCACTGTTCACATTCGCCACACGCTTCAGTGTTGCCAACATCAAGTTTGAAATACACTTTATTTTTTTTTAACTCGTACTTTAATAGTTTGGTGCTTACCTTTGCAGGGACAAAATCCTTTGCAGCCGACACGGATGACGGTATGGTGAATGCAGTTGTGGTAATCCAGGCGACACAAAGAGCTGTATGTTCTGTTATCCGTGCCACATAGGAAGGTCGGTTTCACAACGGGACAAGGGTTACATCTCCTGTAACACATCACCATATTTGTGCTAAGTGCCATAATCACACGCATGCAACTGGAACCCACACGCCAATTTGCACAATTATATTTCTTCAGTAATACTACTGATTTAAAAAGACCGCTCTTTCGTTTAAAGAAGAAGGCAAAAATAAAGACGTCCTTATAAAACAATATACACTAAAAACCCCAATATAGCGTAATTCTTGGTTCCCCGCACGCTGTGGCAGTTACGTCGAGGGTGGCGGTACATCCAAATACTGGGTAACTGGGAATTCTCATTCACAGACTTACATGAGCGCTAACGGTGGTGCTATATCGGGGTTTGACTGTATGTGGGGGAAAGCCGGCACAGCTGCACTCATTCTTAACCTCGGCACTAGACGGAGGTGAGTAGTGAGCCTCACGCACCGGCCTTTTTACCCACGGTCCCCATCAAAGAGGCCCGGTGGGCCCCAAAGTCCACTCGGGCACTTTGAGAGTAGCGAAAAATCACGAGCCCCTACCAGGAACAAAACCTGTAGCCTAGACACTAAACCGACTACGCCATACTGGCTCCTTAAAGACGAACAAAGAATTATGCATTTTTGCGTCGCATTTAATTACTGGATTCTTACACTGTGTTTCAGTCTCCGATACAAAGTAGACGATGCAAAACGAACAGAAAGTGTCTGCAACTAAGTGCTGAACGAGGAAAATATTTTTACCCAAAACACAGCAACTATTGAAACAATTTAAGGTACTATTTACTTTGAGATCTTCGCTTTTCTGAGGTATTACGCAGTGGCGAACGGCACTCCTTTACCGACGTTTCGGGACAACGTATAGGTCCCATCAAGGGTCAAGAGGGACCGATACGTTGTCCCGAAACGTCGGTAAAGGATTACCATTCGATGCTTATAACGTCCCATAAGAGTGCAGATCTCATCAACATCGCGGCCGAACCCTGAAATCAGGGATACTTTTACTTTATCTCGGAGCTCTGTGATTCATACAGGTCATCCGTTACTTTTAGGACATTCACACAGGTTACCCGTTACTTCTAGGACATTCACACAGGTTATCCGTTACTTCTAGGACATTAATACAGGTTATCCGTTACTTTTAGGACATTCATACAGGTTATCCGTTACTTCTAGGACATTCATACAGGTTATCCGTTACTTCTAGGACATTCATACAGGTTATCCGTTACTTCTAGTAGATTCATACAGGTTATCCGTTACTTTTAGGACATTCACACAGGTTATCCGTTACTTCTAGGACATTCATACAGGTTATCCGTTACTTCTAGGACATTCATACAGGTTCTCCGTTACTTCTAGGACATTCATACAGGTTATCCGTTACTTCTAGTAGATTCATACAGGTTATCCGTTACTTTTAGAACATTCATACAGGTTATCCGTTACGTCTAGGACATTCATACAGGTTATCCGTTACTTTTAGGACGGTAACATCTATCGTAGTACAATGGGCTGCGCATGTAGGGGAGGAGGGATATAACTGTGTACCTGATTTTGGTAGATAAACCTCGTGTAACATCCGCTTGGAAGACTGAATATGACACAAAATGATAAGGGGCATTACAGTGAGGATGGCAGAGGATTAGACCTAGCGAGAGTCATGTACATTGGCGGGCTTTGGCATTAGCCGTGTTGAACCCTCGGATTCTGCTACCACATTGTCAGTTACATCTCGATATTACACTGTGACAGCAGTGTAAATTATCATCTGCCTGCGACATTTAAGGTTCTCACAGCGGTCATGATGCAGACTCAAAGTTTCTGGAATGTGACGGCGTATCAATTGGTAAATATATACCGAAGTTTCGGAGGAGATTACTGTCTGACTCTAATGGACTGTTGGGCCCTGAAGAAGTTGGCAATAAGCTTCTCCGAATCTTCGGTAAATATTTGCCAGCTGACACAGCGTTTTATCGCAGAAGATCCGAATATTTAGCATGTGCCCCGTATTCGGAAGATCCGTACATGCTAACTAATAACGATTTTGACTTTCTGTGATATAAAATTTAAAGTTACTGATAATGCATCACGGCGAATTCACCGAGTCTGTTGAAAAACTAATGGGGTTGTGAGGGAGAGCGTTGAAGGGACCAGATGAAAGTGATAAAGAGCCCACTACATCGAAATTGGTAGGCAGTGACCTGTTTATGTATCCCACTGACAGAACTCAGTTTCCTGCGAGCGGCCAAGGGAATCTTTCCTGCTTTCAAGAGACAGGAAAGCTCTGATCGCTCTGTCCTTTGTTGTAAGAACTGGATAAAGCTGAGGGAATATCCAACGGCTGCACGTCAGTTGTGCCATTACAGAGTCCAAAACGGACCGCGGAGACATAAACTTTAACCTTGTTTCCCTTTCTTAACCCTTAAAAGACGAAAATTAAACCTGAATCAGATTTAAAGATAAACTTCGTACCGCGCAGTGAACACATTACATATTCGTTATAAAAACTAACCTCTTAAGGTTGTGTAGGGATGTAATCTCTGTTTGTTCTGAGATCCGTACAAAACACATACATGCACTCTGCGAGAAGACTGTCAAAATTCTGAACGTTAAACCTGGGGGTCCGCAATAACCACTAACCTTTAAAGGGTTAAATAAATAAAGTACTCTTATGGAATCACAATGTTTTATGTTAAATGTGGCTGTTTCAGCCTCCTCAAAGTTTTAACCGGATGACCGATTTTCACGAAACTTGTTATAAGCGTTACATAACTGCATGCCACCGCAGCGTCGTACTGTGTAAACTTGGGTACAGTAGGTAATAATATGGCGCATGCGCAAACTTCAGGGTTGGAAGCTAAAGTTATGAATGCTAGATTTTTCTGTTGAATTTAAAATAACGGTACGCCAGCCGTTAGAAAGATTTCTTTTCCCTTTCAGTTTGCTAGCGATAAGCAATGGACCAGTGGAGCAAAATATGCGAGATTAGGTACTGATTTACCATAAGCACACAGGCCTACACATTATGTTTGAAGTACACATGTTCTGTAAGTGAACAATTACAAACGTGCAAACAGTGCGAAAACCTGCCGCTTTACAAACCAAATATCAGTTTTCTTTACGAACTGACTATTGTTTCTACGGAAGCCCTGAATCCGCAACAGTGGAAGACTTACAACATTGCCTTCTACATAACCTTAAGTAACAGATTCGCCAGTTATTTTTAGGCTATGAAGGCCTTGCGGGGCTTTGTGATACTGAAATTACCCCCCTCTAAAACACAAAGCCTCGCCTTCCCTTAGAAACACTTTTCTTTGTACCTTCGTACAAGCCTTTTACAGTTTCCAGAATAACCAATGAAAAAAAAAGGCATTTTTTGTTTATATTTATGTTCAATCAATGAGACAAGTACCCTGTGCATGTTTGTCACGACAAAGGAAAAGCAATATGTAATTCACCACTGATGCAACTGCCACGTGTCTTGCTAGTATTAATTAAGAGATGTTCTTAACACGGATTAACTTAAAATTCAAACCACGCTTATCTTTGGCACTTCCAACGTTCCTGGTACAAATTCATACTTGAACGCACCCGTCTTCTGGGATAGGACGCCGTGTCCACTCTTCTTGGACTACTCTGAAGATGGAGGCAGTAAGCTCCTCCGAAAAGTTGGTACCCATACACCAATCTACATGGCGTCATGGCACAGAAAACGGAAATCTTCATTAACACTGCTGTGAGATACCTCAAATCTCACACACCTTCGTCACTGTTCACTTTTGGCGTCGATTTATTCTCAAAATGGTACGTAATATTTATACAAATTCAGGCCGCAGGACTTTCAGCGCCTCCGTACAAAAAACCTTGTACAATATTATGGTGCAGAGACCTCAGTGACCCCCCGGGTTTGAGGGTAGCCGATAAAGGAGGCTTACATTTCTCCGAACGGTTTACAGAAATCAGATTAAAATATTACAATGAAGATTCAGGTTTCTATATTTCATTACGAGGCTGAAAGGGGATAAAGCAGCAGAGCTTAAACATTCTCGTAAGCGCCAAGCGATCATCAAAACAGAATACACGTCATAATTCAAAAGCAGCGTAAGTCTGGTGTAATGTAAAATGTAACCATGCTAACAAAAACAGAAATGTGTGTTATCCATGCATAATTCTTCCTATAGGCCTAATTACATAGGTTTAACAACACTTGCTGAAGTGCCGGTATGAAATAAGGCTGTAAATATTGGCAGGTTGTTGTTAAGGGCTAGGAAGAATATTCTAACTTCAGACAGGACGCAACAACACGCGGTATAAAAGGTCCAATGAGGAGCTCCACAAGTGGATACAGTTTTACTGTGGTAAGCTCTATGAAATAAGTAAATGCAGGTGTAGATTGAAGGATAATATAACATTAATTGTATACGAATAAAATTTGGACATGATTCAACTCGTTTAGTACATGGTTCAGTGACAGGTTTTCATAAACACGGCAACGTACTGTGATGCAGGGTAACATACTACGCTGGGGGCTGCACAACCAACAAATCACCATTCGATTCCCCCCAACAGAAAGAGATTTTTCGCGCTTCCAGAATGTCCACACAAATCTGGGGACCCACCCACTTCCTACTTAATGAGTAATGGGGAGGGGGGGTGGGTGAGGCCGGGGCGTGAAGCGGGCCACTCACCTCTTTCTAGAGTCAAGGTCAACAGTGGAAGTATAACTCTACTTCCCCATACGCTTCCACGGCGTGCAAAGGGACAGCTTTAGCCTTTACTTCTAAGGTCACACACTTCTGAGTGCCGTCAAAGGCAGAGAGCTTCTAAACTTCATGACTGACATTTATGAATTTATAAGGACGACTCTGTTCCACTGAATTAGTTATCCGCTGTTTGACTGACTGACTGACTAACTCGATGGAGCAGAGTCCTTACAGAGAAACTAACTGGGCCCCAACTAGTCTAGAAATTTCCCGCACGTTCGTTATGACATTCACAAAAGCCGTCACCTGTCCCTATCCCGAGCCAGATCTATCCAGTCCATAAACCTATCTCACGTCTTAATGATCCATTTTAATATTATCCTCCCATGTACACCTAAGTCTTTAAAATGGTTCTTTCCCTCACGTTTCCCCACAAAAAGCCTGTATGCACCTCTTCTCTCTCTCTCCCATACGTGCCACATGCACCGCCCGTCTCATTTTTCTTGATTTGATCACCGGAATAATATTTGATAAGGAGTAAAGATAATACGGCTCCTCATTATGCAGTCTTTTTCAATTCCCTGCTTCCTCGTCCCTATTAGGCGCAGACATTTTCCTCAGCGTACTATTCTCGAACATCCTCAGTCTGTGTTCTTCCCTCAATGTGAGAGATCAAGTATCACACTCATCCAAAACAACAAGCAAAATTACAGTTCTGTGCATTTTAATCTTTCTATTTTTGGATAGCAAATTGGAAGACAGAAGATTATACACCGAATGACAGTAAGCATTCCATAAATATTTATGCAGTCTTTCAGACGTCAGTTCACCTTGATTACGAACTGTCAGCTACCGATCCAAACATCAGAATTGCCGTATGAATTTTAAATTGAATCAAAATACTAAAGTTAATAAACTATTAATTATACCGACGAAAAGCAACAAAACAGGCGTAAATCTGCTTACCACATTCAAGATTAAATCAGCGGAAGCTACTGTGCACTAATTTGACACTTACACAGGTCACAATTTAATTTATTCCTTCCTCGCGCTGTGAGCGCTGCTAATCACGCCCTATTATACTGTCAGCCGATGCCAACCGGGCGTAGTGCCGGCTGAAATAACTGGCAACTCATCGATCCAAGGCACGTCAGGGTACAGTACCGACATTCTACAAGCCAAACATCAGACTACAGTTCGGATTTCAGCTTTATCGCCCTATACGCTGGGGAAATGTATGAGAAATGTGTGGTGGGATACAAGGAAGGGACACGTATTATAGCTGTAGGGAGAACGAGTTGTGGTGTAACAGAAAACATCTGCTGTAAGGGCCGGTGTGACAACACAGTGGTCGTACAGCACTGTAAAAATGGTGAGTAAATGTCTTGCGTATTGCTGGTAGTATGAAATACATTCGCTACAAGAGTACGGGTGTGTTGAAATTGTTTCAGGAGACGCAAAACTGAGTCCTGCACGGTACTTAACGTTGCGTGTGTCACATTCACAGAGTACTGGTAAGAACTGGAACCAGTTACACAGGCGTCATAAAACAAAGGGATATGTTAGAATGATAGAACTGGATGTAAAGGGTATTAGGTGTAGGTAACTAAGGATCCTTTCGAGCGACAGACCTCTTCATTTTACATCTTCCTGAATAAATTCTAATGTTATATTTTACCACTTTTAAAGACTAAGCGTAAACTGTTTTATTTAAAGACCGAGGTCGTACCGCAGAGTAAACACTTCATCTCCGTTATAAAAACCAGTCAATTTATTTTATACAGGGCAAAGTAGCTGTTTGTTCTGAGGTAAGTACAAAACACATACATACAGTGTGAGCGGACTGTACAGTTCTTCAATGTTAAACCTGTTGGTGCATGAAGTAACCTGTAGGCTTTAAAAGGTTAATAAGACACGAGTCCGCTGCCCGTTTCTAAGCGTGTTCGCACCTCTGCGAAGCGCCTGTTAAAACAGCTGTGCTCATCCGTCCGTTTGTCCGTATACATGAAACTCGAGAACTGCTGGAAGAATCTTCATAAAATTTAGTATTTGAGCATGTTACGGAATACATCCCGCCTATATCAATTTCTGTTTAAATCGTATAATTTTAACGACCTTACACGAAGACTTTTAAGCGTTGCTGAGCATTCATAACACTTTCGATCGTAGCGCTGTTGCTAGGACGTGAGGAAACCACAAACAGTCTAGATACCTATATTTCTTCCATAAACTGCAAAGAAAGTTTAAATTGCTACTTTTAAATCACACACTTTTTAAATAGATTCTTAATTGCAAAGAAAGATTAAGTTGCTGTTTTTAAATCACATACTTTTTTAACAAATTCTTAATTAATATTTGAAACTGGGTCACTAATCAGCTACATGCACCACAGGACTGAGTGAGTCATAACTTACTTAACGACAGTTTCAAATATGTGCTTTATACAGGTGAAGATTTGAAAGGGGGTGTTCGTGGAAATTTCAAAGTTCCTAAACCATGATATGCCCTGAGAAGTACCTCCTGTTACTCAGGCAGCCCGGCAGCCAGTTAGTCAAAAAACACAGTCAAACCCCGTTACAACGACATCAGTTTGTACGGCACCTCGCCTATAGCATCAGATATTCTGTGGTACCAACTAATTCTTCACTTATAACCTAACATTACACTCTTCGGTTATAACAACATTCCTTTATAACGACACAAAATATTCAGTCCCTTTTATGACGTTATAACCGAGTTCAACTGTATAACTTAATTACAACACTGAAACTGTACACCAGGGCGTTAACAAAGTTCGTTCAATCTTGATTCATATAACTACGTAACCACAAAATTATGTTCAGCAGAACAATACGAGGATTTGTGAAGGCTGAATCGTTGCTGACCTCGAAGGTGACAACCTTGGACTATTTTAGGGTAGCCTTCTACCCCAGTATTTGCCTGGAAGAACTTGTGGAACCAACGACAACCCTTTGTAGTCCTACCCTCTTCTACCTACTTGTTCACAGTAGGTGTAGAGGGTTTTTGTTTTCATTTGATCACACTCAAACACACATCAAAGTCGGTAGGACTCCTCTGGATGAGGGATCGGCCCGTCACAGAGACCTCTACCTGACAACACACAAACACTGTACAAGAGACAAACATCCATGCTCCCGGTGGGTTTAGAACCCACGATCCCAGCAAGCGCTCGGCCGCAGACCTACGCCTTAGACCGCGCGGCCACTGGGATCGGCGACAACCCTTTGATGTGGCTGGTATTCTGAACACCGTCCACAGTCTCAAGCTGAAAAGAAACCCAAGCTTCGAAGAATGGACTTGTCCCGCCTTTAGCGGTGGAGAGGAACCACAGAACCTACTGGGTTGGGTCCCCGAGAAACAGCTAGTGTCTGTCACTAGACCCTGTAATAAGAGACTAGCTTCTTCTAACACGCCCACATAAATATGAAAGATATATATTCTCCGACACGTTGTGGGCGTTTTACCTTGACACGATGGACAATGTCCGAAACATAAGTAACATCTGTTACAATACATTATAGCCATAATCCTTTAAAATTTGAGCCAACTGTTTGAAATTCCAACTCCGAGTGTTTCGAAAGCAAACCATTAGGTCGTGACAGCCTATTCGTAAGGGAGTGATTAGGGGGTAAGGTTGAGCATGGAGCGACCGTCGAATGTAACAACGGTGAGTGACTGGTTCGGTGAGGGGCGATACATGAAACTGTAATTGTCAGGGTAAATAAGAGAGTGGACAATAAAGACAGTAAATTCAGAATTAGCTAGCTACGTCCCGCCCGTAAGTTGTACTGATCGCGGAATTAGAACACACAATGAATTACGTGGGGACTCGTTAAAGGATTTGAGCTAATGCGACAAGCTAATAGCTAAATTGACCAAACTAAAACCCCCTGTTTACGAATAGGATTATTGAACCAACACAATGCTTAACAGTGTTCAACGACGTGCTGCGACACTGTTAATTATGTATGACTCTGCGGGTACAAAGCCACCGACACTAATTACTTCATTTACATGGCGATTCTTCCACCATACAAATATCTTCTACACAATGTTCGTTTGTACAGTTCATTATCTACATTTTATACCACACGAAAATGTAGTAGTCATAACGAGTGCAATGTGTAAACTCTTTGAATATTTAATCACAGTAGAACTCGGTTATAACGACATCGGTTTATACGACACCTCGCCTACTACGTCAGATATTCTGTGGTACCAATTGATTCGTCATTGTTAACCATAACATTATACTCCTCGGTTATAACGACACTCGTTTATAAAGACAAAAAATATTCAGACCCTTTCATGACATTATAACCGAGTTCGACTCTATATATTAAATTAACTGAAATTATTAATAAGAATTCATTTCCTTCTTCACACCAAATACTTTGCCTCCATTACACAGCCCAACCGGTTAATTCTGTACGGGGAAGCCATCGTTGTTTGTTCTCAGAATCAAATGGAACGTAGAAGTACAACGTGGTAAAAAAAACTATAGAGTTTCTTAGCGTTCAACTGGCAGCACTAATCAACATACTCTTAAAAGGGTTAAGTGAGAATTTTTTTCGAATGTTTGAAGTGAGACAAGTAAACAATCGGACTGTGTCTGTAAAAATACTTATACATACTAAACCCACAATTTAGCAAGTCAGCTCAACAAACTATTCGCCCTCTCATTCTACACAAGCATTCAAACCTACATTACGTATCTGAAAATATTGGGCCGTTAGACATGTCTCCCACAGACCTTGTGTATTGCCCTCACACTGCTTTGAATATATTCAAGTGATATAAAATGAGACCATCTTAAAGAAATTTTTAGTTTCGGCAATATGCAAAATCCAATGGGGCGGCCAAATTAAGCGAGCAGGATTAAGGTTCCAGCATTGAAATTTGTTTTTCAGCCCAAAAGTATTTTGTCAAAAGGGCGTATTTTCTTGACATGCGGTGTACTTCTGCTGCTAACAACATAACCTCTTCCGACGAAAGCGCTGTCAGAAATGTTTCAAAACTTTACAATAAAATGTTTGGTCTACTGTGTTACAGGAAGAAGTCGTGACGCTAGGTTGCCTCTTCTGATAAAACAGCATACCATCGGGGTTTCTACTTCTGATTCACGCTTTCTTCGGTGTATCTACATACAGAAATAGCCTACTCGTGAGAATGTACTTAGATCTTGGGCTATTTTATGACGATTTCTGAAAACAAAAAGCTTAATCGGAAGACAAGGTGACCTACAAGTTCAGAAAATTCCGAAGGAAGCTGTCCTGGCCTGCTTCAAGGCACTATCCCATCATATTCTTGCGTTAACTCAGCGGTGCACGAATATTACAAAATTCTAGGAACCATCCCAAAATTGTAGGCCTCAGAATTGTGACATGACGCATTTGCATTCTGAGGACACACAAATATTAGATGCCGCGGTACAACATTTTTTTCGCCCGGGAGACCGGCGGCCGGGGTTTGTGATTTGTGCAGCACTGTGTTAACCGATACGATGAGCAATAGGCCCGCCTCTGCCAGCATGGTGACTAGACAACGAACTGCCCTCGGTAATTGCGATTGGATTCCCGGCAAGGCCCAGAATTTTCTGTCCTTCAAAACACAGCAGCCATGGGGCCCATCCAGCTGCTTATCCAATGGGTGCCCATGGCGTTTTCCCCGGTGGTAAAGTGGCCGGGGCGTAAAGCTGACAATTTACCTACAACTACTGCACAAGCCAAGAATGAGTGGAACTATAGGCCACATCCTCTCCTCCATACATCTTCATGACGTGGTGCTTAACGAAGCACGTAGACATCATTATCTTTACCTTTTATCAGTCCAGTAAACCTGTATCCATTCCTGCACATAAAGACCAGTCGAACTGCATTTTGTGCAGAACGCGTCATCGTACAGCCACACGGTGATACAAAAATATGGATAGCAATAATAATATCTACGACCTTACTTTTAAATGTTTTCCGACGTGATGCGTATTTAGCGAAATACAAAGAAAAGTAATCTGTCACTATGCAATTTCAGTATGGTTAAGTCTTGCAACAGTACGCTCGTACGTATACCTATACGTCGATCTGTAATTAACAGGCTTGAAAGTTAAGCATGCAATCTCTAACATAGCACAGAAAATGTTGGGAAATGTGTATTCCACTCTCGTACACCTCACCACTCGTTAAAACAGATGTAACTTTTTTCTTTTAATGTAATTACAGGCAAGAGATGCGACCAGTTCAAACAACATAAACCTTTCGAACAATTTCCCCTCTTGTGACAACCGATCATTCTCAAGCCAGGTTGTAGCGCCTGAAGGGGACGGCAACTTCTCCGACATACGTGCAGTGTGCCACAGTCTAAACACGTCCTCGACATCCGTCAGCTTCCCAAGCGTGTCAGTCCGTTTCGTTACGATGCTGTACTATATAGTCAATTTCGCGTGTTACCCGAATGAACCGAAAACGGCAAAATTTTGTCCTTCAATGCCGGGAAACCCTTTTCTTATCCTACGTCCATAATTTTATAAAAACCATGTTCTTTTTGTGACTTCAGGCATCCGCCGCTATGTTGATGAGATATACACTCTTCTGGGGTATAACGCAGCGTCGAGTTGTGATCCTTTAGCGACATTTCGGGACAATCTATCGGTCCCAGAACGTCGGTAAAGGATTACCACTCGACGCTGCGTTATACCGCAGAAGAGCACAGTTCTCAGTGTTTTTTTTTTATTTGCTGCATTCCGCTGTGCTTGATGTATACAGAAATCAATGAAATTCAATAACTCTTTTAACACAGACGATTTATTGACACATTCAGTACGAGATTATGTAACATATGACCATGTTTCTGCCCAATTAAGCCATTCTCAAGTCAGTACCAGGTACTAGCTTTTGTTAGTATGTAATATCTTCATCGTAACCTCTTTTCAGTGACTTCATTAACCCTTTAAAGACGAAGCGTATCTGTTTTATATAAGGACTCGGTGCGTACCGCGCTGTAAACACTCTCCACTTCGGTTATAAAAACCAGTCTCTTAATGTTTTATAAGGCGAAAGTTGCTGTTTGTTCTGAGATCCGTACGAAACACAAAGGCAATGTGGGCACCAAGTAGAATTTTTTAATGTTAAACCTGGTCCTATGTAAAGCTACCGCTAGGCTTTAAAGGGTTAATAACCACTTCAATATTGTAATCAGTTCTTGATTAATCAAGAACTATATATAATATCAAACTGATTCTACACTATGGTTTTTTAACTAATCGCAAAGTAATTTGGTAGAACTGTTTAAGAATTCTGTCAATTATAAATGTTATAAACATTTTAACAAAAACATTACTTTAATGTTAACAATTTTAGATATAATCGTATTATGGGATCACATCCTCCAAATCAATGGCACTGACGTAATTTCTAATAAGACTGGCATTGTTATCACAAACAGTATAGAACCTTAACTAGTCAGTGTCAAGTCATGGTAAAGAGGTTACGTTCAAAATATTATACATTCAAACAGCTGTTATCAGGTAGTGACTCGAGAATGGCTTCATTAAGCCGAAACAAGTAGTCAGACAATACACAATCTTACAAACAAGGTGTCACTAGTCAGCAGTATTCAAACGGTCATTGAATTTTAAACACTTCTCAAACCAACCGCTTATAATACGACCACTTACGATGTCTGCCATACTTACAACGCCGAAGAAACTACATGATTTCCCATAATTGTGGTATAAATAGCATCATATGACTCTAGACTACACCACCATTTTATTTCATAATTCCTACCGTCAATAACAGTGACATAATGGCTGCGCAAAATACGTCACTTCTTGGCAGCGAGGCTCTACCTCAAGAAAGTGTCCAATTGCGGGTTCTTTCGAACACGGCAATGAGCCGCTTGACTCCATGAAGGGCCGGAAAATTCTCGACTGTCTGAGCAACCGTCAGCTTCAATTAGGTTTCTGTGCCACCAGGGCTGTGGAGTCGGTACACAGAAGCTCCGACTCCGATTCCGACTCCTCGATTTTTAAAACTCCGACTCCGACTCCTTCATAAAAGCTCAGTATGTATTAATAACGGTAAACCTGTAAGACATTTCATCACCACCACGTGAATCACCAGGCTACTTCTTTGACTTATAACCTATATTTAAGTATAAGTCTAATGGATACTGTAACTATCAGGGCTCTGGAGTTGGAGTATCTTTTTACCATTTTGGACTGAGGTCGGGGTCGGAGTCGGTACATTTTCTCCCGACTCCGACTCCACAGCCCTGTGTGCCACGCAGCTCTGGGCCAACCACACAACAGGCTGCATTATTACTGGACATACAACTAACTGAAGCTGATGATAAGGACACCTTTAAACACTAAGATAAACCAGAATTATACTTAAAGACCCAGTCCGTACCGCGCAGTAAGCACACAGCGTCTCGGTTATAAACACCAAACAATTCATACTGTATAAGCAAATAATCTCTGTTAGTGCTAAGAACCATACAATACATACATATGGACTGTGTGGACTGCAAACAGAATAATTCATTTTAAAACGTGGTGGTGCTACACGAAACAACCGTTAGGCTTTGAAGGGTTAATCATTATGACATACAAAGGCTAAACCACGTTCTATGGCACACACTTCTTAATTTAATTCCATATGGCAAAACTAGGGGACACTTAAGGCGTTAAGCTGTTAGTCCGCAACACGTGACACTAATGCCATTTTTATATATTCCATACCGTGCACCACAATTCGATTTTTTAATATTATCCAACAAATGCATTTAATTGTTACAGGTTCACAATAATTTATTTAAAAACATTTCTCTCCTACATGTTTCGGATCCTGTCATCCCATCATCAGGGAGAACACCAGATGTTATTACATAAAACAATTACATAATAATATGTGGTCTGCTGTATATGTACGTCTGCTGGTAGTTATTCGTGTGGTGATCTGTTACACTGGAAACTGCGGATAAGGCAGTGTTTGGATGATATGGGGGTGTGCACGGTACCGTAGCGTGCACACCTCCATATCACAGATGAAGGTTACAGAAGGAACGATTACGTCTTCTTATCGTCACATTTTGTACTTCTACACGGCGAGGCCACGAGGGACTACGAAATATAATCACACAATGTGTGATTTGAAGTTTTCGCAGCGTTGCTGATTAAGACTAAAATTTTAAAAACATGACGCCGCCTTTACTCGTAATAAGATGCTACCTCGAAATTGAGGTGAACAGTCACAGACCACAAAGGCTGCCTGAGACTCTAGTTCTCATCTTAGTCATCAAAAAATTCAGCAACACATTTTATGCATAATTTCCACTATTGCATATTGCTGCTGTTACATTTGGCAAATATAAACGTAAAATTTTCGCCGTTGTTTTGAAGGTCCGCGAATCAGAAGAAGTTTACCATCAATGCTTCACTTAACGAATGGAATGCCGCATTCGGAATGAACGGTTCGGCAACGCAGTTTTAATTGCATCGCTTCATCGCCATCCAGGCGACAGAACTAATCTTTCAAACAATCAACAGCCAAGAGACAGCACCTGGGGTAATGACACGTCGTAACTTTACTTAGTGTTCCGAAGAAATTGAAACAAAAACTCCCCTTCGGGACTACAGCAACGAACTCTTTACTACTCTCCCTTAATTTAATTACATATAAGCCTTTTAATGAGTTGATGGTACTCTACTACAAATTGTTTTTCTGTCGCTTGAAGCAATTAAATATAGGCACAGAAATGGATTGCTGAAACGCTGCTAGCACACTGTTTATACTCTGCATCTTGATTTAACACACGTAGATGGAAAGAAGAAACGTGGCGGTCGAGTGGTTAATACTCCTTGTTCGCACACAGGAGATAACGGGTTCAAATTCCGACTGAATCACACATTCGTATGGTTAATATTTACTCCTTGTTCTTATTTGAGAAATTCAGGGTATAAATCTGCGCCTGTGATGGGCTATCTTGACCTACGTAGGTTACTTTCGGGATCTTCTTCAGTCTCTTAAGACAAATGCAGGGGATGGTACCTCAAATTAGCGTAGGAGCGTTTCGTCCTATATGCCTTGAAATTCACTATTCGCTAATCAACGACGCTATAAAACCTTGGCAATCAAAAGAGCCGTCAAATAAAAATATATGTAAATAAATACCAACGGATTAAGTGTGTTTGGGAAGAGAGTTCCGAAAATAATGATTGGATTCAATAGAGGAAAAGTACCTGGATTAGGGGGGAAATTACATAAGGAAGGGTATCACAGTTTGTTCTATCCACTGTACAATATTTTGACGCTGCTTAAGCGTAATCCGTGCTAAGTCCACAATTTTCTTTGTAACTGGGCTACTAGCTGTGAAACTCGTATGTCGGTCACATTAGGACACAATACGAAAAACGGCGTGTATATAGTCTAAACAAGTGTAAATTAGTCCAGAGTGTTACAGTTATCAATTACCTAACCGTGCTGATTCAATATAAAACTGTATACACGCTTATGTAATTCGAGTATTGAAGTCATTATTATCACTTTTGAAGACTTCCCCTTGCCCGTTTCTGTAATATATCGAAACGCCATAACGGCTTTCGCCTTCATCATACTCGCCCTGCTAGCAACCAGTTGTGAAGGCAAGGACTAAGCACCCTTATAACCTGCGTTTGTATATGTAATAAACTATTAATTTGGGCTCAGGCCATTTCGAGGGGGTACTAACAGAGGACAAGTTATAGCTAGCGCTGAAAATCTTTTAGCCTTCTATATAGTGTCATATATCTTGTACACAAGCAAGTGCTAGTTTTATGGTTAGGCACCAGAATGCGCCCCTTCCCGATCAGGCTAACGAGACTGGTAACCATTACCCTTACGCAGCATGGTTCACCCCCTTGACAACGCTATTAGAAACGCAGTGTCATACTAATTAGTGCCGGGGTTAGGTCCGTCCACACGAATGGGCGCCGAAATACCGGGGACCCATTGCAATAGCTTATCAAATCAAGGCAGATGAGACAGGAACGAACTGTACCACAAACGTGACAGACGAGAAGTGCATAAAAATTAATCAGAAAGAGTGAAGGGATGGGACCACCTGGGGGACACAAACGTAGATAACATTGCAATAAATTTTAAATAAATATGGCGTGAGAGCGTGGAATGGGGTTAACTTATTCAGGACAGTCCTGCTACAGGATAAATAGAACACGGTGCTGGATTTTGGGTTACACAAAAAGCTGAGCGACTGTCACTGTATCAGGTAATCTGCTCGATAAAATTACTTAGCAGCATTACAATTATTAATTGTCCGAATTTCATGACAGTCACGTTGCTACAGGCCTCGCCTATTCTTTAGGAACTCAAGCAGCGATACTAACAAGGCCATCATGCGAACTGGTAAGTATAAAATGAAGTTAGTGTCTTATGATTGGATACTGTGCAAGATCCTTGCAAGCGTAACTTGGTTCCGAACAGAAACCAGCGTTAAGGTGTTGTGAACACACCAACGAAAATTTGCATTCCATAAAAGGCACGGAAGTTCTTATTATAAGTGCCTATAAAATAATATTCACCAACTAATGCGCCAAAATACACAAAATCTTTACACATAAAAACCTCCTACATGTTTCGACCTTGCTGGGTCATCTTAAGGGAGAATAGTCTGTTACAGTGTTCGATGCACTTGAGAGGATGGAAGCAAACGCACATTCTCACTTAACTGTATAAGCGCATCCAAAAGTGTAACAGACTACTCTCCCTGAAGATGACCTAGCAGGGTCGAAACATGTAGGAGGTTTTTACGAATAAAGATTGTGTATATGTTTACAAGACACCTCTCAACGGAGGATGGAAGCAAAGACACATTCTCACTTAACTGTATAAATGCATCCAACAGTGTAACAGACTATTCTCCCTGAAGATAACCTAGCAGGGTCGAAACATGTGGAAGTTTTTACGAATAAAGATTGTGTGTTTTTTGGTGCATTAGTTGGTGAATATTATTTTATATGACACAGTGCACGGACATGGAACACATTAAATATAAGTGCCTATTTTCTTCTTAAGAAGGAATCTGCCCCACTGGGGATAGGTATTTGAAAACTGCTTAACTTTCATTACATATATTTAAGAAATTGGAAAATACTACAAATTCGTGACCGAAAGTGCCAAATTTTTACGTTCACATATTATAAACACATGCACTGACTGACAATGCAGTATCTTTTTCAGAGAATTCTGATCGTTTATTACCGTGTTCAGAAAAGCCCGGCACTTGACGTGCGGTTAATGGTTACCGAACTGGAATCCAGAAGTCAACTAACCTCTCCACAGATATCGGGCAACGGGTCCGACCCTCGGCCAATCGTATTAAGCCCACTCTTTCACACTACATTACTCTAAAACCCATTCTAATATTATCTTTCCAGCTATGGCTGGATGTCCTAAGCCGTACAGTAATGTGAGATTTCAGGATCTCACAGCAGTGTTGCTGAATACAGTACACTGGGTTGTGACGCAGTGTTGACTGGTTAAACATTGGTGCAGTACTGGAATGCACCGAACCCTCGGGGACAGTCTGTATTTATTAATACCTGGTCTCCATTCTGTCTACGCAAACCATACAGGCATGTAACAGGAAACCATATGGACTGTCCGATACACCATTATAATTTGGCCTAATCAAATTTCAATTGCCCTTTGATTTAAAAAAAGCCTGAAACATGTGATTTATGTCACCTCATTGTGGGGCTTTTTAGATATTCACTCCGAAGTGTGTGGCTTTTTAAATACATTCATTTAGAAGCATTGTTAAAAACTCGACAGCATACATGGTACAGTTAGTTCTTTATTTCTAAATAAAATTCTAGGACACTTAAATTTATGAACACTGCGTAATTACTGGTACACGCTTTAATTAACTTGATTACTCTCTACAATTTGCGCTTTAGTTTCCAACAATTCAACATGCAATTACGTTCAGGGAGTATTCCCTAAAATTTAATTTATTTGTTTTAATTTAAGAGTTATTTAACAGCCCCTAGCCCAGGGTCTGCTTTATGATAATTCTGACCTTTTTAAAAGAGTGGGTGCCACATGAATTTACACGGTCACAAACATTTACAACTTTTGTCGTCGTACGTTGTACGAACTACCTTCTCTTCGGACAACAAATAATGGCAGGACTAATAACACCTTGATTCTTACAAATCCCAATTCGACTGTAAAAAACACGATCTTACTCTAACCTTAAACTTTTACGTTTGCGGTTATCCTTCCCCTACTACTTTTTGTGTTAGGTATACCTGATGATGGCCGAAAGATGCCGAAACATGTAGTATAAAATATAATGAATAACAGAACCTGCATGCTGGAGGTGTGATTGACCCATATTTATCATTTTAATTTGTTTATTTTAGTTAATACGAAAATTCACAGACCGGCGTGTTTCGAATTTGTACTGGTTTGGACAAGTGTTCTAAAGTCACCGCCTTGGTTACTTAACAAAAGCTGTTTCAACTGCATACCTTACAAACCTCCAGCACTTATACTGAACAGGCATATATTCCGAAGGCGGTTGTGCGACGCTGGCATTCACCCACAGACCAAGGAAGATTAGGAGAACTCAACTAGGATAATAGCAACGCAGCCCGGATTTCGATGTGTACCGCGCGAGTACATTTATAGGGTATTACAGCTTCATTCACCTGCCCACCGGGTTAGGAGCTAACCGCTTATTGATGTAGCCTAAAGTAGGATAACAAACAACAGAGGTAGTGTACATATAAACGCAATACTTAGGGGCGTTCGCATAACAATTTTTGCATTGCAAAAGCAACAAATATTACATATTATCAGTGTGTTTGTAGCCTTAGTTTTAGGCATGCAAAGCGCGTGCGCCGTATTATATTGTCATTTGTGGCCTGTCTGGCTCTACCATATTTTTCCAAATTATCTCACAGACGGAATGCTTTTCGGGAAAAAGTTATTGAACACAAAAAATGTGCTTTGATTTTCTCTACAAATTTGGTCTGGAACATTTCTCATTCTATATAGAATTCAGCGAGATGTCATAAATGTGCATAGGTATTCATGTAATGTACCCGTTACTCGTCATATTTTAACCAAAATTGAATTTTTTCGACAGATTTTCGAAAAATACTCAAACATAAAACATCATGAAAATCCGTCCAGTGGGAATTGAGTTGTTCAATGCGGGCGGACGGACGGACGAACGGACGGACGGACAGGCAGGCAGGCAGAGAGTCGTGACGAAGCTAAGAGTCGCTTTTCGCGATCTTGCGAACGCGCCTAAAAACGGAATGTATCTGCCGTGTTACATCACTGGCAGTACAGTATATTTCATGTACCAAAGTATTTTTTTCCCATGCCGCAACAGCCCCTAGTGGGCCAGGGTCTTCTCTTTATCGAGGCTTCACGATCACACTCAGACACGCCTCCCGACGAGCGATCAGCACGACACAGAGACTTCTACCTCACAACACACGACACCCCCAAGAGGCAGACATTCATGCCCCCGGGGGTTCGAACCTGCCATCCCAGAAAGAGAGACCCACGCCTTAGACCGCGCGGAGATTGAGATGCACCAAAGTATAGCAACGGACAGCAGGAATGGTTTAACTGGCCTGCACTTTGTCAAGTGTTCTATCTTTGGACTTCGCCCAGCGTCTAACTTGCAAAGCAGTACTACGTTTCCGGAGCGGGTTCTGCTTCCCTCTTTAGGGTACAGGCAGGCACCTAATATGGTGGACTCATTACAAAGAGTTATTCTATTCTACTGGCCTGGTCAGTGAGAATAGCTCTGTCTAAGAAGTCCACCAGATTGTGTTCCTTATACCTGAAGACGGAAGCACAGCGGGCTTCGGAAACGTGGCACTGCATTGAAAGTTACATGATGCACAAGTCCAACGAAAGATGACTTCAATACGTCACATGCCACCGTCGGAGGCCTAAACAGTTGGCTTACACTTATGTTTCTACATGACGTGCTATCATCAGGTGGCAGTGTAAAACAATTTGGCCAACTGACTTATTTAAGCGGAAACAGGCATTCTCAAATAGCGTAAAGAATAAATCCAACAAACAGAGGTTAACCTCATATAGATGGACGTGATTGGTGAGCTCGACGCTTTAACCCCGGAGGCAAGATCCCAATTACTCACTTGACAGAAGACAAGTTGACACCCTAACCTTTCTGGACGTGAAGACGATAAAAATATTCCTTGCCTGAGTCGCGAATCGCACTCTAGACGACCGGCCCGTATTACAACCCGCTGCAGTGTCATCTTGAAATGAGAACTCGAGACAAAATGGACTGGGGCTCCTCGGGTGGTCACGGACTGGAGAAGAGAATAAAATTGTAAAGCTGCCTTAAACTGTGACAGTCCATGGGAAACCAATTTACGAGTACATACACTAGGTACATCCTGAATGACAGGGTAGAGATATTTACCATCAATTTGTTTCTTCCATTTATTTATAATTTATTCATAGCACTTCCAATAGCTCAGATAATTCTACTGCGTCGAATGATAGGATATTTAGTAAATAATGAATTGGGGAGAAAAATGGAAGGAAGTGGGTGTGACCTAATTTGAGGAAGTACTCCGGCCTTGCAATAGACGACCTGAAGACACCATGAAAGAAAACCCCTTAGTGTGCACAGCCGGTTTACGGCACAACGTTAAACCCCACGCCTCCAAAATACGAAACAGAAATGTTAACCGCTGAACTGCGACGTCTGTTTACCAGCGGCGTCGGGTTCTGCTCCAGATAAGAAACAGGCCTGTATTTACACAGCGCTGTTCTATTTTCGAACCGTGTTTTGGGGGAACACGAAAATCAACGGCACATGACCTCACTCATGCAGTGAATAGAAATCAATATTACAGGGACCCACAGAATGTACTTGCCACTGTTACGGCATTTTTGGTACCTTTATCTGTAACAACACTTGTTGTTTATTTGTTGTGTAGTGTTCATTGCTCGAGCTCGTGTAACTTCCGGCGAAATGACAAAAGGTTACATGCAACGTAAAAAATAACAAAAGGCTATGGAAGCGTTGTGCATTGTGACCATAACCCTACCTGATCCACATCAAATAACACACCCAAGCACTTGCATTACGCAACTTTCCCGTATGTTAACAAAAACCACCAATAAGAACTGAACACAACACACTTTATCCTGCTGCATTTGAGAGATTTCTTAATTAACTTGAGCGCCTCTGTTAATTCTCCTGTCTATAAAGTAGCAAGAAGTAAACACCGTGACCGAGTGGCTAATACACCTGCTTGATATCTGGAAGATCCCCCGTTTGAAACCGGAGATGGCTAACACTGACGTTTCTCGCTATTTTCCACTATCTGCCCTGGGAAAACCCAGGATGAAAATTAAGATTTGTCCCAACACCTGCACATACTTGATCATTCTTTTCACTTCACATATAATTTCAACAACTGATATTACACAGCTTATGAAGTTCAAAAAGCGTCACTAAAACAAGAGGTCTAGAGCCCAAAAAGCTCATAGAATTTTGTGCTTTTTCTGCTAAGGAGACCCACAAATGTCTGCTTGTCTTCAACAGCAAGTCATTCGAGATTACTCAAATGTCATGAAACACGAACACGGACTTCAATCGCTTCGAAATACAGTCTCCACCCGCCATTTCCTGGTTACAGTAATTCTGAAAGTGTAAGGGCAGCTAATAGGTATAATTGCCGGTCTCAGTGGCCGTGCGGTCTAAGGCGTAGGTCTGCGGCCACTCGACTGCTGCGATTAGGGGTTGGAATAACTAATAATGCTCTTTGCCTTTCGTATTTACAGAACAAATTAATGCGAATTAGTGCTACAGGCAACGAGCGTTTCAGGTTATAAAACACAATACCTGTCTGTTTTCCCGTGAGAGGACATGTTGCGATTAAACGTTCTGAAAACAATGCTGGTTGCTCTGAGCGTACCATACACTTGTGTTGCCAACAGTTTCCATGTAACATATTGACACAGCGACTTTCATTAACTGTATATATTCATTTGAAATGAATACATATTTGCCTCTTTACAGTCCACCAAGCCACTAATCCATGAACGACTAATCCAGTGATACAACTTGTCAATGAAACTGTAGCAGTTCACGTAAAAAACAGAGAACTGTGTTATGTCAGTGAAGCGACTGGATATTGGCTGGGCCTTCAGAATTCGTATGCTAGCAGAGTAAGGAATTTTTCTCTGTGCGTCACTTTTCAAAAAGTATCTGGAACACACCGGGGGCTCTCTCCAATGGGTAAAGCAATCACAGTTGTAAATCTGACCTCTCACCTGCATCTACTGCAGACAATAAGATAGTGTGGGGTTTCACCTCCATTCTACCCTATCGTATTCATGGTGTGGTGTTTAGCCTCTTTAACATACATAAGCCATCTGCTTTCACCTTAATAAACTGTGTGCTTTGTCCACAAAATGTATTCAGTGTTTTTATGTAATTCTCAAAATGAAATGATATTTTTTTTTCTCTAAGCAGCATTAATCGTCTAGTCCTTGCAATGGAGGTGCATTTTGTTTCAGGTCACGTAGACACTGAATTTTTTAATATTATTGGGAAAACTGCGTGCTTCGCGGCTAGTCACCGGCCTATCACAACAGCAGCCTGGGTTCAAGCCGGGGCCGGTACATATGGGATTTGTGGTGGACAAAGTGGCCATGAGACAGGGTTTACTCCAAGTACCTCGTTTTTAACCTCTCAGCAGAATCCCCCACGCCCATGTTCGCCTTCATAAGTTAGATTCTAGAGGAGGACAAAATGGCGACGCCTGGGGAGCGTCCAACATAAGTGATGCTGTTTCGGAAATCGAGAGGCATCTAGAAATAAAAGTATTTTAAATGCTTTTCGTGATTCGGGTGCAATCTGACAAACAAGAATGGGGTATAAGTTTATAACAAATAGTGTGTAAATTTGAACGATGCCAATTTGTTGTAGAATGTCGACTTTTTCCACGGGGCCTTCATACATGCAGTACGGTGTTGCGGCGGAGACTAGTGACCGTTAGCATGAAATTCGCTCAACCAAGTTCGGTGCGTGTTGCAGATCTCAGTTTTGTTTAAATCTAATGAATGCTGCGGAAAATGGAATGTTTATTACTTTAGCCCTTTGAAGCATGAAATTGATTTAAATATTCTTTAAAAAACTAGTTATTACGTCACAATAGACACAGTGCAGTAGAACGAGTACGTTTATAAACGGCCAAACATGTGATTCTGCATTACTGGTGCTTGCAATCAATAAAATTACATTAAACAAATCCGAGAATTTTAACATTGCGTTCTAAACGCGCACTGCATTAATCTGACACTTAACGCATACTGCTGAGTTATTACACGTAAATCCAGGAAACAAAATACACTGTTTTCTCTTACTGCACAGAATTCTGAAAGGAGTAAAATGTTGGACCGGAATGAAAATTTCTAATTTTAAGAGTTTCAGTTGTTGCACAGACATCGTAGTACGTCAGTAGGCCTAAAATACTACACATAAAAGCTACTTATACATTTGCAAGGAGGGCAATACTGGCATTCGTGTAGTGTGAGTTTCCAAAATTCAATAAAACACTGCTATGTCCAACTTTAGATCCCTTATCTTCTTCTCTAAAACATCTCCACCCAGATATCGCTAGCTGTCTTTCTAGCGATATAAACTACTAAACCCGTAAAGCTGTATGCTCCATCACACAAGATGGAAAAAACTAGGAAATCTAATAAACCACATAATCATTGCTCGTAAAGACACCAGCCGCGTCGTATCGAAACTTGGCTTCCAACTGACAAGGTGCTGGCAGCAGCCAACTCTGTCACAAATATTTCCAGAAGGGAAGATTTATATTACGTCCCTAGCCACATTCTTCGCTTCCTTCCCTGGCACCAACGGTGTTCCAGAAGGCACTACTGCAAAGGTAAGAGGTTTTCCCAGAGGAAGCTTGACAGTGATAGCTGAATTAATATGTGGGCTATTTGTATATACCCAATATAAGAAATCGAACACAGCTATTTACCTTCTTTTTGTTTCAGTCGTTATCATTTCACGTCTAAGTAAGATATACGGGAAGACCCTGACGACACTTCTCAAGGACACATCCGATTTGTAAGACATTCGCGATGGGGAAACAATTGAAAACAACCAAAATACGGACAGGCTACGAAAAATCAGTGGGCGAGCGGCGCAGCTGGATGAGGCACAGCGCCGCAAGACGTGAGGTCCTGGATTTGATTCCCGATAGGGTCCTTGGAAAGTTTCAAGTGATATATTCCTTCTGTCTGCATTCAGTAACCCTGGGGTCCACACAGTCTCTAGCAGAAATGAGTACCAAGTAATCTCCCTGGGGGTAAAGCGCTGTCGGCGGTAGAGGTGACAACTCTGCAATCCTAGTTGTGCCGAATGTCAAAGTAAGGATGGATGCCCAATATTACATAACCCGTCTGAGTCTTCATGACTTGTTACCGGAAGCCTTACCTTCACATTTTACGAAAATCAGTGCTGAAGGTTGGATAGTGCGTGGGACAGCTCAACTGGTATACTGCCTAGGCTAACGCTGGACGACGGAAGAATCGGGATTCGGTTCCAGGAAAGAGATTTCTCTCCCCTCCAAAGCGTCCAGTGCAAACCTGGAGCCAACACAGCCCCCTATTCCATGGGTACCGAGGGACTCTTCCTGAACGTAAATGAACGGAGCTTAAACATAAACTGTAACATCTAGTACAGAGATTAAGAACAAATGGAGCTACACCTCCACTCCACAACAAGCTATCATGGCGCTATGATTAAGTACTGGATAAATTTACCTCTTTACCTTTACCAGTGCACAGTAGAAATAACGGTGACGCAGACTGTGGACTCTGGGATGCAACGCTGCGCCGCTGGGCGAGTCACTCAGTCAGCGACACAGCGTCACACCCCACAAGACATGAATCCTCAGCAACACCGCTGTGATCACCTCAAATCTCGCACCAAGAACGTAAGCTACCAAAATCTTGTATTCCGCTAATCCAGATGGTTGTAACATACAGCCCATGAGCAGTCAGAATCTATTCGAAGCTTGTGCTGGTAGTGCCATGGTCACGCAACATCTTCCTTCCAAATACTGCTTTCTACTACGTGACTCATCACTCTGCAACGCTTCCGTTACTGGACGTTTTGCATTCACAGATACTAACAGGTTCGTTAAAAACTCACAAACAATGTAGGGATTTATTCTCACATAACTCCACTGAGCATAGGCGTTCTTGAGAAGGTAACAGTTTCTCCGCTTGTGAAAAAAATTGACGGAGCCTGACGGTTCATTATCGTGTCCACAACAGCCCCCGGTCCCGACAGACATAAATTCATTTCAAGCTGTCACATCCTATTTCTTCTCTCTGCCACTCTACTACCGTCAATCATACATTTCCTTAAGCAACCCCACTAACGTTAGGTGACCTGTATTAACACAAGGTTTCTCATTTTACAATCTGTTTCCAAATATCTGTAGGAGCACACCCCGATGTTTGGCGAGACAAGATCATAATACTGTTCGAATTAAATAACAACTGAGAATTCCAGCAATCTTTGTTCACCTAACTTAATTGCAAACATCACTTACATCTGAGTGTCGTTCCCAGACACCTACGTTTTGAAACCGTGTCGTTCCCAGATACCTACGTTTTGAAACCGTGTCCTTCCCAGATACCTACGTTTTGAAACCGTGTCGTTCCCAGATACCTACGTTTTGAAACCGTGTCGTTCCCAGATACCTACGTTTTGAAACCGTGTCCTTCCCAGATACCTAAGTTTTGAAACCGTGTCGTTCCCAGATACCTACGTTTTGAAACCGTGTCGTTCCCAGATACCTACGTTTTGAAACCGTGTCGTTCCCAGATACCTAAGTTTTGAAACCGTGTCGTTCCCAGATACCTACGTTTTGAAACCGTGTCGTTCCCAGATACCAACGTTTTGAAACATTATCAACTAATTTACTACACACAGTTTCTTTAAAGATCTGACTTTCTGTGTCATGGCGGGTATTCGGTCCTAGCTGTCACACTTCTACGCCAAGTTGTTCTTGCCTGTAGGAGAATGTCTGCGCCATTATTTTCATCATTTAAATCCTCCTCCAACAAATCAACATCAACACAATAAAGAAACACCTGATTTGCCCCAGAGAATTACAACTCTTCTCGGTTCATAAATTTCAAATTGGCCACAACCGCTCGTCCTCGATTTGAATTCGTAATCCACAACAATGTGATCATTTCTCACATGACACTGCATAACTTCATCAGATGACACACAACCGAACAGTTGACTCAGCATCGGTAAATAACCTAAAAACCATGCACAATATCTGAAATTTTCGTATTATGGCCCTCTGAGTTACGTCAGGTAGTCCGATAAATCAGCACCGACGTTTCGGAGGAATCTGCTGCCTCAATCTGCAGTGTAGATTGAGTGTAGAGGCTAAAGACCCCGTATGAAATACTAGTATGAGTCGACGAGGTTACGGGGTGTCAAAAAACCGCGTTAACACAATACAAACCTAAAAACCAACAACTTCAGCACACGGCTCTAAGCAAGTGACAATGATTTACATACAGATTTAATAAGGAAGTATGTATTACGGACGGTATGCAAGCGAACACAACGCCGGATCTTCCTGAGGGAAGCAGGGTTATTATACTCCGCAGGTGCAGCTGCTAGAAATAGCCCGGAGTCACCTGAAGCCCCCTTATTGCTGCAGAGAGCTCATAAATTGCACAGCACATGCTAAGGACGGTACACCACAGGACAGGCACACACAATCCCCGACACACGCTTCAGTTGAACCTGTTACACAGTTTCAGTAGAATATATTCAACAACCCAACCGCCCATATCTCGACAACTAACACTACTTTCAGCACACTGTCTCTCCTTAATGATATTCCCTAATTTTAGGTTTAACACGTTTAAAGCTATATTTTTCTCTCGTCTATTGCTAATATTTAATTACTTTTACGTGGGCATTAGTCAATCCTTCTTCTTCTTGTTAAGTTCTACAAGCCTGGATGGGTTTTGGCTTGCTCAAGTAACTCTTGCCATTTTTTCCCGTCTAAAACGCTTTTTTTTCCAATCCAGTATACCCACAATCTTCATATCAAGCCATCTCTCTTTAGGTCTTCCTTTTGGCCTGTTCAATAACGTTGGCGTCCAGTTAGGTATCTTCCTAGTTGTTCGATATTCGTCCATTCTTTGGATATGTCCAAACCATCCCAAGTCTCTTCGCTTTTATTTGTCGTACAATATTTTGTTTTCTAATTATCTTACTAATTCCCCATTATTTCTTAGTCTCTACAATCCATCCGCGCTTTTAACTGGGCCAAAAATTTTCCTTAGGATCTTTCTTCCAAATTTGAGTAATTTTTGTATTATATTTTCCTTTAGTACTCAGGTTTCAGAAGCGTATGTAACAACACGTCTTATCACGGCTTTATAAAATTTTAATTTTTCAGCATTTGAAATTAATTTACTTGGAAAAAAAGTTTTATTCACATTATATGCTTTACTTCCTGCTGCCATTCTTTCTTTAATTTCTTCCTCAACTGAGTTACCGTTATCAGCTATGGAACATAGGTATTAAAAGTGGTCCACTTGCTGGGCGATAGTCAAGCTTTATGTAATCTTGATACAGAATATACCCGTTGGTGTATCAAAACAAAGAATTTTATTCAGCTCTTAATCACACACAGCAAGCTATATTACACACGTTGCGACTAGCTTCGGCTCCAAAAATTAGCCAACATCGAGCCGCTAACAAGAACTGTAAAATGGAAAGCTCTGTACTCGTGTACCTTCTTGTTAGCGGCCTGATGATGGCTCACTTTCGGAACCGGAACTAGTCACCAAGATAACGTCTGTAATATACTAGGGGCGGCTGATAAGTAATGCACACAGTGAAATATTTTGCCAATGGAGCAAAGCTGCGACGCGCCCAGTGTGTCCTTGTAGCCACAACCCCCCTCCACAGCGGTGCCAAGTTTGATTCCTTTCTCTACACCGGTTCTAAAACAGTGCGTGTTAACATGGAGTCGTGTTATGATGATATGTCAACGAGATTGAAGCAACGTGCGGTGATTGAATTTTTAAGTGCTGAAAACGTGACGCCAACTGAAATTCTTCGCCGTTTACAGGCTGTGTGTATGGTGAAAACACTGTTAACAGAACTACACTAAATCGTTGGGCCATTAAATTTTGTGAATGGGAACCCGGTCGTGCCAATATTGTTGGCCAACCTCGCAGTGGAAGGCCGGTTTCCGTGACAGATGACAAGCATCAAAAACAGGTTGATGAACTGATCAGGCATGACCGCCGTATCACCCAGAAGCAGATAGCAGGTAGGCTAGGAATGTCTAAAGAAAGAGTGGGCTATATCATTGGTTTACTTGGCTACACAAAAGTCTGTTCTCGATGGGTGCCATGTATGTTGACGCCAGAAAACAAACAAAAACGTGTTGAAAGTTGTGAAGAACTTTTGAAGCGCTATCACGAAGAGGGAGATCAATTTCTTTTGAATATTGTTACTGGGGATGAGTCATGGATTCATCATTTTGACCCTGAAGAAAAACGACAGAGCATGCAATACAGGCACGCTTCATCTCCTCGCCCAAAAGAATTCAAAACAGTGACGTCCGCCAGCAAGATTCTTTTGACTGTTTTTTGGGACTCACAAAGAGTTTACCTGACAGAATTTTTGGAAGCTGGGAATACTGTCAATTCAGCTCGGTACATTGAAACAATAAAAAACCTACGGCGGAGGGTGTGTCGAGTTAGGCAGTCAACATCACCGATTTTGTTGCTGCATGACCATGCAAGACCGCACACTGCTCGCGCAACGCTTGATGCTCTGGAGACGCTGAAGTTTGAGGTTCTCTGCTATCCGCCCTACAGCCCTGACTTGGCTCCAAGCGATTTCCATTTCTTTCCTCACCTCAAGAGGGATCTCAAGGGGACTCATTTCACCTCAGATGACGAAGTGAAGCAAGCTGTGACGTCGTGGATCAGACAAAGAACCCCTGAATTCTTCACTGACGGCATGTGTAAACTTGTTTTACGTTGGGAAAAATATATTGAGCGACAAGGCGACTATGTCGAAAAATAAGTATGCCAATTTGTAGCTAAAATATTGTACTTTACTTCCTTTTTTCGTTTGTTTAAATATATGGTTTCTTTTGCTAGATATTCCACTGTCTGCATTACTTATCAGCCAATCTACGTAGTTTGCTGTGTGTGATTGAAGAGTTAAATAAACATATATTTGTGAAACCTTATGTAAATTCATTAAGCAAGTCACGTTAATTACGATAATGTAATTACAGTGCAGCAGAGTACCAGAGTTTGTGATTAACTGGGATTGAAAAAACTGTCACTAAAATCGCAGTCAATCTGCAACGTAAAATGCCTCATATATGGTTCCAAAAACTTATGAAATACCAGTAACAAAAATAAAAAATTACATGAGAAAGCATAAAAACCATAAGCGTTAATTTGTAATAAAATACGGGCATTTTCTGGAAACGCAACATAATTGCATGATTGAAGGGCTCTCTTATGCCCTAAGGCACCAAAGCAGTCAACCTCATTTAATGAAACACAAACTTTGACTGAGCTGAGAGATGTCTGCGCCGTAACAGGAAGATCAGGGAAGCCGAATCAGCAGCCACGTGACTTTATTCCGATTCGTCGAAACCAGTCACGAAAATGGTACTAAAACAGGCGATCACGAGAGGTGTAAATCCCGAGCACTGAGGTTCGCGAAATTCGCGACTTTTGTAATTCCTCCCAAAAATTGTTACATACGTCTCAGATCGATTTATCGATACGTTTGAAACTTTTATCAATTTACGCTCAAGTAATCCGTATGTTGATACTTGCGCCGTAACAGTTGTTTCACACACTGGTGTACCGCACTTAATACAGATGTCCATGAAGCTACAGGCCTCGTCAATAGAATGCAGGACAAAATCACAACATAAAAATGAATAATACAGTCGAACTCAGTTACAACGTCATGAAGGGGACTGAATACTTTGTGCCGTACCACAGAACAGCTGAAGCAAGAAACGAGGTGTCGTACAAACCAGTGTCGTTATACCCGTGTTCGAAAGTAAATCATGTAAAGGGGTGGCAGAGTATAAATATTTGGGAACAACCCAAACAAATCAGAATTGCAATCATGACGAAATTAAGAGCAACCTGAAATCGGGGAATGCGTGCTAGCACTCGGTTCAGAATCTTCTGTCTTGCCTTATGGATTCCAAAAATATACAGAACTATAATTTTTGCTCTGGTTTTGTACGGATACGAAACTTGGTCTCTCACATTAGTGAGGAACATATGCTGAGAGTGTTCGAAAATAGCGTGCTGATGAAGATATTTGGGTCTAAGGGGGACGAGGTAACAGAGGAGCTAGGAAGACTACATAACGAGGAGCTTTATGATCTGTATTTCTCACCAAATATTATCCAGGTGATCAAATCAAGACTGAGGATGACGGGGAATGTAGCATGCATGGGGGAAAAGGAGAGGTGCATAAAGGGTTTTGGTGGGGAAACCTGAGGAAAAGAGACCACTTTGAAGACCTAGGCATAAATGTGAGGATATTAAAATGGATCTTCAAGAAGTGTGATGGTGCCGTGAACTGGATTAATCCGGTCCAGGATAGGGACAGGTGGTGGGCGCTTGTGAATGTGGTAATGAACCTTGTGTTCCATAAAACGTGGGAAATTTATTGACTAGCTAAGGAACTATTAGCTTCTTGAGGACTATGCTCCACGGAGGTCAGTCAGTCAGTCAGTCGGTACGTTAGTTGTCCCTAACACATGGAAGCTGTCACGGGATGTCCCGGCGGTTGCAGACTTTCTACACGACGAAGCTGCCGTGTTCAGGGACACGATAAAAGGGACATCTTGTACTATCGCGCTCTCACGTAGTCTTCCTTTCTACACGCGTGCCTTCGCACCATCACACTTCACGTAAAAATGTTACAATGAGTTGCTACCCGATGGGTTGACCTACGTACTGTTCGTAATCGGCCAGGTGTTTCGGTCTGGTAATCCTAACACTGGTGTTCTTGTGCCTGAGTTATATATAGCCTCGTAAAATATATCAGTAATATGTAACCGATATTTTTATCATCAGATGCGAACACCTGAACCGTAATGTTCATCAGTGCATTCCAGCTTTGTGGTCCTGTTTGAACGTAGCACCTTTCTTTGAGCCTGTATTTATCAGCACTGTCACTCTTTCTCACTCCAATTCTTGCCTCTCGCATGAGACCAAAATGTTATTACTGTTCTATTACATTTTTGTAAAGTTTTTAAATAAATTGTGAGGTAAACAACACCACTATGGATAAGGAATGAAACAAACCGACATTACAAGTACCTTACAATTTTTACCAAATCGTTTATATGCATATGCAGCTTGCTCTGCATCTCAAGATTCGGGTCGAGGGTGTTTCAGAACAAGAGGTTTAGCGGAATATTTGGACCTATGACAGAGGATGCAATGGGATACAGAACGTAACATTATTATGAGGTTCACAGTTTCCCTTCATCAAGCTTTATTAACCTCATGATATCAAGGAGTAAACAACATTTTTGCCTACATGAGGGAAACAATAAACACAACTGTTTCAGTCAAAAATCTACAGGGAGAAATCTTGATTGGAAGACATGGCCAGATCTGTAAGACTAATACAAAGGCAGTTTTCCCTTTCAATGTCATGAAGGCATATGGGGGGAGCAGAGGTATTACTCCACTCATTCTTAACCTCGGTGCTAGACGGAGTGATTAGCTTCACGCCCTGGCCACTTTACCCCTGGGAAAGCACCTAGGTGCCCATTGAATAGCAGGCTGGGTGGGCCCCAGAGACGGTCTGTACCTTTTGGAAAAGAGAAAAATCTAACATACATGAACAAAAGAAGTAAAGCGTGGACCGGATGCCTGTCAACCGGGGAAGACTCTATTGGCGGACCCTTACGGACACAAGTAGGGACTTTTGCTTCCGTACAGGGTGAGAGATTTACGACCAGCTAAGCAACTATGAACGTATCAGCCTACATGGACACAGTAGAGACGAATCTTAAAGTTTGTGAGACTACTTGCTTCATTGCTGATAGCTCCAACTTTCACAGAGGCAAGCGAGGGCACACAGAGAAATGGGCAGCAAGAATCACTGTTGCTGCTGATGGTTCTTCAGACTTCACAGACATGAATCTCTTTCTTCCAGCAACCGAATTCTCAGGCCCGACAGGGGCTCACAGCCGTCCCTCCAGAGATTACCATCCATCCAACCTCCAGTGATCACAGACGGCTACTGCCATATCCATATTCAGCAGACCTTTCTTTTAAGGGATCACAGGCGTGTGCTATCATCAGATCCACGTGTCTGACCCTTTACAACTTCTGAACGAAGCCACCGATTTCTTATGAAATGCTGAAATACCATGAACATCAATCCACTGCAGGCCACTACGTCTTAGTACCTCCTAATTTCCACACATAAAGGTAAAAGGTAAAGCAGTCCCATTACAGGCCTGGACAGGCCCAAAGGGTTCCAGGAGGTCGAGGCTCCCAGATTTCTAGACAACCGGCACATGAAGGTGGTAAGGTTGTCAGCCCTACGCACCGGCCGCGTTTATCCCCCAGGAAATATTCCTGGTACTCATTTCTGTTAGCAGCGACGGACAGGATTATGCCAATGAAAAAATCCACTGACACCAACGGGAATCGAACCCGCGACCTGCCAGTTTGTAGCGCAGTGCCTCAACCGCGGCCCCCAGTTTTTCCCTCGAGACCCGGCTTCCCGTTTAGTTAGCCCGAAAGACTGCCGTAGACATAGCAACACTGCGTTCGTAGACAGTGACCGTCATGGGACTACCTTCGTGCCGGCCACCCTAGTGGGAATTATGCATGGAAGTAGGAAAATAAACTACACTTAATTAACCAATCAGTAACTAATATGGTCCAACATCGCTAATACCAAAGACAACCAATTGACATGATCTTGAGCCCCTTCCATCCACTTCTCATCCTCATATCTTCATCCCTTAAAATCCACGTTAATGTCATCTTCCCATCTGTCTCCTCGTCTTATGAATGTGTATTTCCCGTGAGGTTTCCCCAGAAAACTTCTATATGCACTAACGAGCATAACGATTAATATGTCATAGTCTTTACACTACCATTACATGAAAATAACAATTCTGGATGCGTGTCAGTAAGAGAAACATTGACGTCGTCAAACCAGACGTTACAGCCTCGCTAGGCTTCCAAGTCAATGACAGCACAACGCGGACAATAAATATGAGAAGCATGAAGACAGGAACATGACAGTTTGTATCGAAACGTGTGTGACACAAATAAGGACAAGTACGAACACTACTGCTTCTTGACGACTGTCACGGGAAAGTGATGTGTGTTTGTAACTTCAAAGCGAAGAGAATGTACACCGAGTATCGTTCTACCAGCAAGTGTACGTTCACACTGAAAATGATGCTTTAATTACGTTGCAGATATCTTGTTGCAAAGAGATAAAAATTACATAATTTTAAGGGGTTTAATGCGGGCATGTACACGTATGAAAGTTCACTTTTATTTTCACAACAAACCTATAGCGGAACAATGCCATGTCGCAAGAGGAATGTGCAGCAGAGAATAAAAAATATATTTTAGAATAACCTTAATTGCTGAAAACGTGTATGTCTACATAAAACATGAACCTTCATTTTCGTGGAAGCATGACGATAAGCTTATTAATGACTGTGATTCCTGTTTACAGCCTAACGGCATCCATGCTGTTGTTAAGATTAATATCCTATCTGTGACGCTTCCCCACCACACTGCAGCCCCCTAGGTTTTACAGTCCTAAAATATTGCACGGTCAGTACAACCGTTAAGATCTTAGCTATTTAGTATTCTAAACTGTTCACTTTATCTCTGTCCCGTCCAAAAATCTTCCCGAGTGCTCTGTTCCTAACCGTCTTCGACTTATGTGCTTCCCTAAAAATATGATGCATATGAAACAGTGATATAAACAGTGTTTCAACGTGTACGTATGTTGTTGCTTATTCCGCAGTGCGTGACACATGTCTTGCGTACTTATTCTCCTTCAACTGATTTAACATAATTAGTGTTGAAGAATAAAAATTCTAAGGCTCAATGTGTAATCTTCTCTGACCTTCTGTTACTGCCTTTTTCTTGCGTCCAACTACTGTCCCCAGCACATCGTTTTTAAACATCTTTAATACGTAATAAATCCTTTGAAAGTGAGGAACAGTTAAAATATCTGGTAAGAATCCTAACAAAACAAAATTGCATCCACGAAGAAATTAACCTTTTAAAGACGAAGCGTATATGTTTTATATAAGGATTCAGTGCGTACCGCGCTGTAAACACTCTCCACTTCGGTTATAAAAACCAGTCTCTTAATGTTTTATAAAGCAAAAGTTGCTGTTTGTTCTGAGATCCGTACAAAACACATAAACGCAATGTGGGCACCACGTAGAATTTTTTAATGTTAAACCTGGTCGTATGTAAAGTTACCGCTGGGCTTTAAAAGGTTAAGGGCAGATTGAACTCAGTGAATGCTTTCCGACCTCATCGGCACAGCTGCAAAAGCCTAAAAACTTTTTTAAATTTCTTCGTGAATGTCATTTTCATTTGTTGGTACCCTTGGGATGAACTTTAACTTTCCCAGCATTCTTAACATGGCCATTATGTCCCGCATTGTAGTGACGAGACACGAGGGATCTCATCAGAATCAGGCAATGCATCTGTCTCTAATCGATATAGCCTATATTGTACGTCCATCAGCATACTTTTCACCGAGTTGCTTGTGCCAGTGCGCACAACATATTACTCACTCCACTCTGCGCTGAAGTGAGAGGGATACGATGGTCTGCAACAGAAACCCAGCGTGACCCGAAATCTAATCGGCAGTAACATGCAGTATGTTCAAAGTACATACCATCGAAACTTGCAAGGCCTGACGACGACTTAGGATGCTCCTAGAACTCTTATGACTGACATATTCAGTTACAACTTTGAAGTCCAATACTGTTCCAGCTCTCTCCTGTCTTGCCATCTCGTCTGGTCTATTTGTATCAGAAGATCAGACTGCAGTAAACACCATAAATTCAAAGCAACAGTACAGAACAAGAGAACAGTGCAGTTTCAGCCCGAGAAACAGCACGGAATTCCAGTCTAGCTTGGGAAAGCTTAAAAAATAAAGTCTTTTAGATATTCTCTCGTTCCCTAGAATGGTTGTTAGGATATGAATACTTCCAAAAGCTGCAATAGCTACTCCAGTGCACATCATGTGCTGAAAAGACGCCGAAAAATGTAACACACGCTGTTTTATCCATCCATCCGTCCATCCATCCATCCATCCATCCGTCTGTCTGTCTGTCTATCTAGACACACACACACACACACATACACACACACACACACACACACACACACATATATATACACACACAGGCCTCAAAGGAAGGCAAAGCCCAAGTTATGTCGGACGAAAGGCACAAGGCTTGCCACTATTAAGAGAAGTGGGAATTCGAGCAGCAGTTGAACAGTAACTCTGAGTTCAGCTGTAGACCCACGCACGTTAACGTACGAGCACGAAATAGCGTCCCAGAGGAACAAATGGGGGGGGGGGGGGGGGTATGAAAAAAAAAAAACCAGTAACACAGGGAAACCAAACATGGACGGCATCCTATTTGCGAGACACGAGCTTCTCATGTCTTCTGGAACATGAGGTAATAACTCCGTGGAGCAGAGTCCTTCTTGAACAGCTAGCAGGTCCTCAGCTAGTCAAGAAATTCCCTGCATTTTATGGCACCGGAGGGTTCATCACCGCATTCACAAGAGCCCGCTATCTGTCTCCATCCCGAGCCACATCAATCCAGTCCACGCCCCCCATCCCACTTCTTGACGATCCATTTCAATGTTATCCTCCAATCTGCGGCTAGGTCTTCCAAGTGGTACTGAGTGATGGTAAAAAGTTAATTAGTAAATAGCAGCCCAGATTACTTGGACCCCCAACGTGAAGCAGAAATCTCTCCCCCTCCCCCCAAGTGCTGGTAACAGTTTACCAACCGACATATCTTCATATTCCGGAACACTTGAATCTTTCAAGGTTTTCTTTATTTTACTTCAGTTTTTGGCAATATTTGTAATACTTTTTGACTGTGTAAGAGCTAAAGATACGTAATGCTTACCGGAAATAAAAAATGCTTAAAAGTATTACAATCTAAATAAAGATTAATAAAACGTACAATTATAAAGCTCTGCAATATGTAACTTTCTGCACCCACATGTTACTTCTTCTCCAGCGCAGTCGGTACGGTCACTAGGCTACGGACCGAACAACCGAGGGTTCGATTCAAATACAGGCAAGACATTTTTATATTTTCCAGAGCGTCCAGACTGGGTCTGGGGCCCACCCACCCTCCTCTTGGAATGGTACCGGGGACTTCTTTTTTTCCTGAGGCCAAATGGCCAAAGCTGAACACTCACCTCCATTTCGTGCCGATTTTTAAGAATGAAAGGAGCTCCACCTCCACTCGACCATGTGTCCTCATGGCGTGCTTAGGGCCAAGTCTTATGCTCAAACAGTGTCTGAGGAAATTTCCCGCAATGAAGGGAATAAAAATTTTAAACGCTTTCTCTCATTTTCCAAATTTTCATATCTCGCCTTTACTGCGTAAATTTAAAGACGGACTAAAGACACTGTCTTGCTAAGCACACGACAGCTCACATGTAAACTAGAGATTCTATGGCGTGTGACAAAGAAACACACGAAGCGACTTTGCATGTTGTGCAGTAAAAACGTGTCTCCATATAAACAAAAATTTCAATGCAGAAGTTGTTTGAAGAAGCTCATAATCAAGTTTTTGAGGTGAAAAACATAAAAACGGCTCCACTCTTTTTATTATGACCCTCATTATTATTTGCAGCACCCCAACCTACGTCGGAACCAGACGAGTTCTAATTGACATCCTCAAAAGAGGCTACAAACTCTACTGATAAAAGGGATGGCATTTCAAAAGACACGTCCCTCATTAACGTAGCAATTAAGACAGATATTAATTGTTATTGCGTAATTATATTCTTGGAATAAATAAACACGATTATTGCATACCTAACAGAATTTCAGCCGGCAGAAACAGCAAATTACCGTTCTGTATTTCGTACAGCTCTAAAAGAAAAGGAGCTTGGTTTATATTGAAACAGATTTAACCCTCTCAATAAAACCTACTGGTTACTTTATGTACTACCAGGTTTAACATTCAAGAATTGTAAGTTCTTCCCACACATAAATGGTATGAATAGGAGGTGATGTTTAACGACAGTCATTCAACTAAGACTTGTTAGTCTTGAGTACGGTACTTTAGTAAACAAAATTCAAGTAACTGCCAGATACGTTAATGTGTTTCAGGGTTCGGAAGAATTAAGACCTAGCGTCTTGTTAATACAGAATCTCTAGAAAAGAATTTGCCGTTAACTTCACTTTAATGGCAGAAAAGTTCATTCCGAAAAACCTACACTTCGAAAACACAGCGGCATTATCGTTTTTATATTTTAATAAAACATTTTATTATATTTATTAGCTTGTTTTTCAATCCGTTTTCATTATAGGTGGACTGTTCTCAGTTGCACGAAGCTTGAGTGCTTGCCTTGATGCAGAAGAATTTTCGCTATCTGCTGTACCTCTATAACATACCTGTCAAATTTCTGTGCGAGATTTGCGGTTCTCACAGCGGTGTTGAAGATTCCAGTCGCTAGGGATGACGTCGTGTAGACTGGTATACAGTTACAGAGGTTTCGGAGCAACTTGCTGTCTCCACCTTCAGAGTATTTCAAAAAGAATGACCCAAGCAGAAAAATGGGCTTATTGTACGGGAGAATGGCAGGGTTAAGTCAACAGATTACCGAGATATCGGAACTAATAGCGGTGTACAGGTAGCGGGGCCACAAGCTGAACACTCATAAATTACAACCCAGTATCTGTTGTTTTCTCAACACAAACTGACGCCTGTAACGTCTAAAATTCGAGAATAATGTGACATATCCGACACCATCCTGAGGAACAGCACACCTAACGAGTAGTATGGACTGATACACAACGTTGTAGTGACTGAAAACGTGCAGTGAAAATTCAGCGCCTCAGAGAACTTCAAGAACCTGCTCAGTGTGGCGCTGGTGTTTTTCCCAAGTCATAAATTCGCGAGATACCTGGTACTGTTAATAACACGAAGGAGAAGACACCTAAAATATGTGTCCCTGATGACCTGCTGTCGTTTTTATGTAATTTTACAAAAAACGTGCAAACATTATCCCGTAGAATCGCGACATATGAATCTCGAACAGGTCCCCAACCTTCACACAACACTGAATTACAGCTAAGCGGGGGAATATTAGCAGGAAACTCTCTTGCTTTTCCTCGTCTTCTTGTGTTCTGCGCAGACACTTGCCGCGACTTGTGGCTCGGACCCTAGCAGCGCCACCCATAATGTGATCAATATTCTCACCTACTGTGTACGACTGTCCGTCCGTGCAGACTGCAATAACTGCACTTGTCGCAACAGGAAGTAACGCAGCGAGGAGAAGTTCGGTGACCTATGGATTTAAGCTTCTGTACCTCGTCGACGAATGAAGCAATTACGGAAATGGCAATAAGGAACTCCGTTATTTTCCAACTAAAATTAGAAAGTAAACCGTTGTTTTGAAGTCACACCAGCTGCCTAATCAGACAGGAATATCCTTCAGCAACCATGGGAGTTCATTCCCTAAGAAATCATGGTACTGCTCAGGTATAAAATGCCATTGAAAAAGAAACAACTCGGCGAGCTGAGTTCCAAAAATACTACACCGCACATTCCGACAAAAGGTGTTCATTTGCAGTAACCAAGTTTAGATTAATTACTGCCACACGTTCTGCTACTTCAGCTTAATTAAAGTATTACCTTCTCATCTGTGCCGAGGTCTGGCAATTGACTTCTTTCCTTGACGTTTTCCGACTAAAACTGCATGCAATAAACCCCCCCCCACGCATAACGCATGACCTTCCCGTCTCGTCCGACTAGATTCCTTTACCCTACTGTTTGCTCGGTTATGCGGTTCTCGACAATGTGACAGTTCGATCCTACTTTGTGGAGGAAGGTGAAATTACAAACATCAGCCAGTTTTTTGTAAGAAGTAATATTGCACTTATTTATCTTTAATAAATTCCCATACAGATTCCGATGAGTAGCCTAAAATTGACAGTAACATCATATTGTAAATCAAATAAACAAATAAACATATTAGCAATAAAAATAAAAAATAATCACAGCTCGCGTAACTATCGCGCGTAAGAAATTCAGACATAAAAACAGACATTAACTGGACATGGAAAAGAGCCACATTGTAAAACCTACTTATGCTGTCTTAAATCGTGTTTTGCAATTTTCAGGTCCAGAGTGTAATGTCACAGCTGTCCTAATGCGTGTCTCAAGTCATGTAACTACTCCACATACATATAGTTACACAAGCATTACTGTTTCCTATAAACAGGCAACTTCCTACATGAAAGGAACACACAAGCATAAAACATGCAACACGTTATAATATACACTGCACGCAGAATGTATAATACTAAATATAATTCAACATGTTATTTTGTTATGCAATCCACAGGCACTGAGAAAAGGCCTGAAAACCTTTACATAAGCGGGGAGAAACGGAAGAAGAGCTTGTATATACGTGTCCTAATCTCTATGCAAACTCTGCATAAACTCTGCATGTTTCACGACTTCCAGAAGGGTAGCGTAAAAAACTGAAACGTGGGATTTAATTCAGTACTAAAACGGTAGTTAGTTGCCTGTTATCCTGTTAAAACCGGTAATTTTGAACATTCATTAACCGCTTCATTTTCTAGCCTCAAATGTTGGTATGGTCGCAAACTTAAGTAGTTTTGCAAACCATTCGAAAAGGCTCACACTGGAGAGGTACATCCATGCATTCGGCATTCGATATCTATTAACTCCTTCTAAACGAGACGAATTTCCTTTAAAATAGTAATCATTTTATTGCCTAAATTAACATCACAATGACACATCCCTGCAGAAGGCAGGGTTCTGCCAAGACATGTGAGGTTATATGGGCATCATAATTAATAAATCTGAAATTCAGTTTTAGTCAGTTGGTTCCACTAAGTTCGACTTGTATCAGTATCGAATGTGTAAGTCGTGATGCTGGCCCTAGGATGTAGGGTATATCCAGGTATTCCTCTAAGAAAACTAACTTATGCATGTGACTTAGATCGGACTATTCTCTGCGTGCTGGTCATCCATTATGCATCGTTTGTGAGCCATCCATCTGCGCCGATCTTTCCTATCAACCAAGAATTCAGGAAAACAGTATCAGAAAGCAGACTGGTTCATGACTGGCCACCCATTTTGAGGTATGAAGGTACTGTGTTATTTCAGTGGAATAGCAGATATGTTGAATAATTAACGCACCGAAAAATAAGCCGTAAGAAACAAATTTCATTTAATTGTAATCCAACAAATTGATAAAAATTTTGTGTGTGTAGAAATTAAAGCAATTTTCGCTCGTCAGCATTCAGAAATTGTATTAAAATAACCCATTAAGCGAAAGGCGTAATATTCGAGAAACGATGATCACTAACGTGCGACAGAAGCCGATCCCGGTGGCCGCTCGGTCTAAGCCGTGGGTCTGAGGCCATTCGCTTGCTGGTACTGCCGGTTCAAAACCCACCGCGGGCATGGATGTTTGTCCCTTGTGAGTGTTGTGTGTTTTTCAGGTAGAGGTCTCTGTGACAGGTTGATCATTGGTCCAGAGAAGTCCTACCGAGTGTGGTGTGTCTGGGTGTGATCTTGAAGTCTCTATAATGAGGACGGCTTGGCCCTCTAAGGGCTGTTGCGCCTTCGAAAATAAAAAAAAATCGTGTTACAGTGTTAATAATATTTAAATATTCCCTTTTTACTTATTTTTTCCAGGCATTCTTTCACAGCAGGAGCTCATGTCAACACGGTATCAAACCTCTTGCTTCCATCAAACTTCTTCACCACTTAGGCGACTACAAGTTTCCGAAGGAGTCACCTGCCACCGTGTAGTTAGGGGGTTCACAAGAACACCTGTTCTGTACCTCTAGAAACGCTTTCCCTGTTCTGTAAGTTTTAAAGCGTCGAATGGAAAGATAAGTGTAAATAATAATTCCCAATAAATTAACTAACATTCAGGATACCCAAAATGAGCGCGAAATGCGACAAGTTGTTGAAAGGAAAGAAATGCATACCTGATTTTGGTAGGGAAACCTGAAGGAAAGTTAGGAGGACAATATTAAAATGTGTTGTAAAAATACGGTAAGAAGGATGGGAAGGCGTGAACTGGATTCATATGGCTCAGGATAGGGGCGAGTGGTACGCTTTCGTGGGGAAGGTAACGAACCTTTGGGTTTCACAATACGTATGCGGAGAATTTGACTACCCATGGACATCTTAGCATCTCAAGAAGGAATCTGCTCCATGGAGTTAGTTGGGTTACCTTAGAAGGCTGCATCAACTGACACGGTTATGTAGCATAGACTCTGTTGTAGCAGTACGATTATAAATTACGCCAACTGGGCGTACTGCGTGCGAGGCAGTCGCGCACGCACAGAATATTAACGCACTGCGTGCGTTCGCTTGAATCCCAACAAAAGTCTGCTTGGATAGCCGGCCTCCCGGTGAAAATCAAACCTGGAGCCCCTTAAATACGAAGGATATTCATTCATCACTGGACCGCGAAGTTTATTACATCTCGACTGCAGCGTCTTTACGGTCTCGAACATTAAGTTCGCGTGTTCAAATACCCGTTGGAACACGCATCCATGCATGTCACTATTTTACTATATTCTGTTCCTTTGGTTGTTCCAGGAGTCATTCAGCATGTCTGAAAGCAGTTACTTTCTGGATTAAATTCTAAATCCGAACAGACAACGCGGCCTAATCCGTCTGAGTTTACAACTGTGACGTGCGAGATATAATCTTTCCGTCGCGGTGTAGTTAAGGTCCTCGCTCTTCTGAGATGTTACGCAATGCAGGTTGACAGTTGCTTACCGACGTTTCGGGATAGCCTGTCGGTCCCATCAAGGATCAAGCAGGGCAAGAACAATGCCGGAAACAGGTTGATGCGTTATTATATATGGGACTGAGAGTCTGTCCCGAAACTTCAGTAACCAAATACCAATCTACGCTACGTTAACGTCCTGTCATATATTTTTCATAAAATAAGTGCTTGCAGCTGTATGTGTTGCAACGTTAAACACTTCAACACTACTGTTACCAGTAGGCTTAATGAGAGAGAACATCACCGCAATGCAAACTGCAAATGGCGGCACACACAGCCACACACGAACCTGGACCAAAGCACACAGCAACAAGACCTTACAACGGTAAGCATCAACGTGACAAATCGATGCTGTCTTCAGCATTCATCATTCCTGAGCTGCGGGACTGAGACAGTTGTTTACCGCCGCCCAAGACAAGCGCAACACGCAACGCGTTGCGACATCCATTTCCACTTGTAACACACACAATATCTGCCTACGTTGTTCCTGGAACGTCCAGAATTTGCTCTGGGAGTAATCAATTACCAAGACTGTACAATTCCATTCGGAACTGAAACATGCAAGAAGTGCCATCGCTCTGGTACGCCATAGTGGATAGAAAGCTCCTCTCGTCCTACAGGCGCAGTCGACCAATGATCGAAGTCCAAGTTACAATGGAGTCTGAACATGGAAACTTCCTGAACTTGTAAGAATTACACCTGTAACCATTGTGACAACGGAAAATAAAAATGCATTCTGGGTGTACTGTTGGGTTACAAGTCACTGTAAACGATATAAAAATACTGAGTGTTGCATAAAGATTATTTTAAGGCAAATTTATGTCGTCGGCAAAAATAAAACATATTTCGTGTAAAGTGCCCGACATTTTTTGTCCGGTTTTGGCCAAATATGGACCTTGTCAACAGATGTTCACTGAAGTCCCCAATATCACATTTCAAGGAAATGAGTCCAGCGGGAAACACCACGATAAATTCGGGCAGACGGACAGATTGACATGGCGAAGCCAACAGGCGATTTTCGCTACTATACGAACGCGCCTAAAATGCAAATTGTGTGTTGAAATTCGATGTTTTGAAACAAACCGAGAGTTTAAAACTTAAAACTTTGATCTTACACAGGGAATTATTACATACCTGGCTGGACTTACACAGGGGATTATTACATACCTGGCTGGACTTACACAGGGAATTATTACATACCTGGCTGGACTTACACAGGGAATTATTACATACCTGGCTGGACTTACAGACCCGTTGTCTTTTACTTGTATAACAACGCAGTATTAAATATCAGCAAACACGCGGCACTGTGACGGTTTATTTGGCTGTCTGTTTTTATCAGGAGCCACACCCTCCGGCTAACCATAAGGTCTGGTACGAAATGGGGTAGCTTCACATTCAATTATTAAGTAGGTGCATGCCTGAGCGGGTGCAAGAACGACCCACAGGCGAACAAATCCACTCGCTTTAGAAAGTCGCTACTGTTTTTAGGTGCGTTAGCAAAATTTTGAAAATTACGTGTTAGCTTCGTCATGTCTGTCCGTCCGTACGCTTATCCACATAGAACAATGTTTTACGGCAACACACAAAAGTTGAGAAACCGCAGACCGACTTATCTGTCATTACGATCTGTTGCAGCTAAACTGTATGTCTAAAGAAGGCCACGAGCAAAATAAAATTCTTTTGTTTCAGCGCAATCTTTATACATATATAACGTGTGAAACGACTGAAAATTATTTGCAACATAATTTCTTTCAAACAACTCGTACGTAATAGTTTGCATTGTTGCCGGCAAAATAAATTTACCATAAAAGCACTGTTGTGCAACACTCAATATTTTTTATAGTTGACAGTGACATGTAGCTCAACAACAGCAGCAGCAGCAGCAGCAGCAGCAACAACAACAACACAGAATGCACTGTTATTTTCCAAATGCAAACTTGTTACACGAACGCGCCACACTGCATGTATTCTTACTTTGTTGCGAGGTAGGACTGTTCCCGACCGACCCATCAATGACCTGACCATGTCCATTGTCACGCACGAGATATCTACATCACAAGTATTGAAATGTCTTGTATAGTTTATCTGGCATTTCACATGAACGAAATAACACTGTATAGCGATGTTGCAACAGCAGGTGAAAATGGGGAAGCGTTAGATGATTTTTAAATAGTTAATGTGGAAGAGTAATAAGAAAAGGGGGTGTCGTTACAGTATTATTATATGATCTTGTACAATAAACTTATGAAAGCAGAACACATGTATCTTGGTGTAAGTATGGAGAAAATGTTGAGTTTTCATAAATTTATGTACCTATGTGGGAACTGTGGAACTATTTAATTTAGGACGGAAGTAGAATAAATATTTAATGCATTAGACGAAAGAGAAATTATTTTTTCGAAAAGATTAACAGAATTTAATGTACAAAAGAGCAGTCAAAAGTAATATAAAATTCAACAAGGTCAGGAAGTGATTCTGTCATAATATTTAAATCGATATTTCGTTTATGAAGTTTGGAGGCACTTCTTTTAGATACTTGAAATAGAGGCGGTACACTGAAGTACACGACGAATAAAATTACTGTTCGTAGATCTAGACATACAGGCTTTGAACTGCGAATAACACGGTGTTAAGCACGCACAGATTTCTGCAAAATTTAACTCAACTAATAAGTATTTGATGTGTTCCATGTCCGTGCACTATATTATACAAAAACACTGATCATCAACAAATGCACAAAGAGAGTTTTATCATCAATCGTAACACACTCCTACATGTTTCGACCCTGCTGGGTCATCTTCAGGGAGAACTTTTTGTTATCTTTACACTAAGGTTGCACTTTATAGTTGACTGAGAATGTACTGTTGACTGTGTAATGCATTGTTTTTGGAAGCCACGCCTCCAGTACACAGTCAACAGCACATTCTCACTCAACTATAAAGTGCAACCTTAGTGTAAGGATAACAAAAATGTCTCCATGAAGATGACCCAGCAGGGTCGAAACATGTAGGAGTGTGTTACGATTGATGATAAAACTCTCTTTGTACATTTGTTGGTGATCAGTGTTTTTGCATAAGTATTTGATTTGATCTGATATCGCAACAGTTACAGCTATTTGCGGCCTTTCAAAAATATTACCATGGAAATGCACTAACAATAAGCTAAACTTTCTTTTACATCTGCACTGAAAGGATTACTGAACATGGTCTTGACACCGCCCATTTACGAAAAGCCTGAACGCAGGAGCATTACAACCAGTTACTGCTCAATTAGCCGGAAATAAACTTGTGTGCATGAATAGTATTATTTACAGGCAACTTGCGCTAGCCGCAGTGACGTGCGCGAAATGTGTTGCGTCACGTGACTGGTATTCTGGACAATGCCCATCGCCTAATCCTAAGAAAACACCACAGCATTTCGTAGAGAGGATGCGTCTCCGTCTTCAGATGGAAAGCGGAGCGGAAGAACCTATCGAGACAGCTAGTGTGTGTCACCGTTTCAATGACACATCCAGGTCTATTCCCCATTTATCCAAAACACTGTTGTGATTTTAGCCTTAGACAATGGACAGTGTCAAGAATATCAGCTACGTTTGCAGTAAACACTCAACATGCAGGCGACATTGCCATGAAAGATCTGAAGAGAATATAACAAAGATACATACGAAACGGGGTCGCTGCTGTCGTCATCATCATCCTGGTCATCTTCACTGTCGTAGAAGACGTCGTCGTCTCCGTCTTCATCTTCGTGACTCTCCGCCGTCGCTGCCGCTGCAGCTGCTGCTGCTGCTGCAGCCGCCGCCTTCCTCTTCGCCTCTTCTTCGGCCAAGAACTTGGACTTTGGAATCACCACGTCCCTGCAAGAATCAAAAACGTATTTATTATAATAAACACGTTCTCTCTTCCCCATTATGCTCCCATTTGTCTGCCGTACAAGTTATAATTCATAAAATAATCACGCCCACGGCATTTCGTCGTGAAGCATCCACGCGTGACTTCACGCATAAAACGACAAAGACAATATTCAGACATATATAAAAATATGTATATGGACAATTAACGATATTACTTCATTAGACAACTTGTGATTTATTAATGTCGCTTATTACTGGTATGGGTCTGATATTTATGAGGATTAAGATGGGATGAAAATGTAGTTAAGAGTGGGCAAGACGAAGAAGGATTACAGAATTGTGACGGGAAAACCTCTTGGAAAAAAAAGTCAAATTGGAAGACTATGAGAAGGAAAACGGGATAACAGGCCTATAATGATGGCTCTGGGGAAGAAAGGTTGTGTGGATAGGAGGTGGCCAAATGCAACCCCAAGATCGTGTCCAGTAATAGGCTTCGATATTAGTGGCACTAAAATTTCGCGTTATGAAATTACAGTGTTGGTGTAAAATAATGGCAGAACATGTGAAAGCCGCTGACAGGAATTCGTTTCAAGGTGATTCCTTTCTCGTGTTAGCTAAATTTGGAAATTTAAACGCACTTCCCTATCACCAATCAGTTTTTGAAGCGAATCCGGCAGTGAGAATTAGAGTAGTAGTTTAAAGGTTTGAATCGTTCGAAAGTCAGCAGTACGAGATTTGAGGTTCTCATAGCGGTGCTACTGGATATTCAAGTCTTCTGGGATGTTACGCTGAAGAAAAAAATTCGGTAAATATTCACCCAACAACACAGCGTGACATCCATCTTCATATCAGCAATAAATTTATTCTCTTTTGAGCCGACAGTTATTGTTTTTGTATGTCAGGTGAAAATATGCTGTTGAGAATTACCACTACATTTCTGACAGACAACATTCCATCTCACTGCACAGTTACAATGGAACATTGCAATGAATTAAACTGCGTGCTTTCAATTTATTGCTTGCCCTGTCTAACTGAGCAATAAATATGAATAGATTGTGTGATGTTACAGTAGTTCTGCAATCAGAATACAGGCACAGTGAAATGTGCACCTTATTCAATTTATTCGGGTTTTAAAGCTGTCGTCAAAAAAAGGCGGATATTTATTGACTTTTTAAATGAAGTCAAATCGTGTAACTATGAAATTTATTCCCTCTGAAAACTACGTTATCTGACAGTGCAAATCAAATACCGATGAAACAAGGTCCGCCATTTAATTTGTGCCATAATTTCATTCATGCTGTACAATATTCCGTTTAAAATGGTTTATTCGCTAATGTAACAACAAATCTTGTAACTTAGGACTCCCAACACCTACAGCCCTCCACATGTTACGGTAAAGTTGTCCTTGTGCACGCCATAAAGGTATATGTAGCAGTGGAGATACTGCTTCACTCATTCTTAACCTCGGCCCTAGATAGGAGTGGATAGACTGACGCTCCGGCCGCTTTATTCCGGAGGAAAGGGCCCCCGGTGCCCATTAAAGAGGAGGCTTCCTGGGGTCCAAAGCTCATCTGGCAGCACTGGTGAAGAGAAAAATCCCTTACACCTACTGGCAATCGAACCACGATTTCCAGGTCATCCAGACCGAAGCCTAGCCTCAGTGTATTAATGCAAGATAATGCGACAGAGGCTTTAATGAGTATAAAAAATAAAAAAAAACACTATGCATGTGTTAGAAACTGTTTATAGCCTACTTCGGCGAATTATGTCTTAATGATTCGATTTTATTTGTTAATAAAATAACCTAAAAATTCTGCAATTCGTGAGTCGCAACGAACAGACGGTGAATTAACAGTCCTAACACTAAATCGACTGATAATCGTTATACATAAAAGTATCACCATTCTCGACAAGGCCTAAGTGAGTTGGACCGTTCCCATGCGCCGACCAAATTTTTAAGTAAAGTGATCGTCCCACCTGTTCGGAAGCGTTCTCCTTTCAATTGCCCTTGAGGTCTGTGGTATAACACACAGGCCTACCGTATGATTTGGAAGAATCTAATTCTTGTCACAAGATCTAAATATTTTTTGTTTTTATTCGCTTAGTATCTGTGTAAACTGTGTTCAGTTGCTACATTATATCCTGATTTCTGTTCGTGTCAGTAATATGGTAACCTGTCAGCACCCTCTAAAAAAGCTGCTGATTCGACTCTCTCAATCTGTTGTTAACACAGTCAAACACTCGCTACCGCACATGACAGATGGCACTGTTTCATCAATGTTTGGTTTTGTATTTTGTTAAACAGCATTCGCTTAATTCTTCCACATGAGCTACTAAACCTATGTACTTTTTATTCTACTGGGTGTCCCTTTTATCATGTGTATAAACACAGCAGATTTATCGTATAGAAAGCCTGCATCCGCCAAGAAATCCCGTGACAGCTGCTGTGCTCAGGGGCACGACAAAAAGTACATCACGTACACCCAAAAGTGTGTCCTAAACGATGTGGGATCTAATAGAGTCACACGTTTATTTTTAATGTTACAATAGAACACGCATCGGAAGGTTAAGTATGAAACACCTGTTACGAATTTGCCATCATCATCGTTAGCAGTGTTATTATTATTATTATTATTATTAGTAGTAGTAGTAGTAGTAGTAGTAGTAGTAGTAGCAGCACAGCAGCAGTAGAGAAATAAAGGTACGCATAAAGCAGGAAGAATGTGGCACTAGTAACGACAATACTTCTGAATAACTGAGGCACCGGATGCTTTGATGGAACAGACAAAATCTCACGTCAATAGATCTCTCTTCAGCAAAACTACACGAGTAGCAGCTTGATTACGATCTGCTCAAACGATTGTGAAGGCAACAGCGTGACACTCACACGACGAATATTGAGGCAGCCACCGAAGACCCTGCCAAGTGCCATCACTGTCACGGTTGCCCAGTCGTGAGGTCTCACCTTCGTGTTTCCTTCTGCTGCTCCGTAACTCTTTAAGGCTCAGTGGCTGCAATATGTAGCACCCGCTTTAACAATCTGCATTTCTTCCGAAAGTGTATATTTTCAAAACAATCAGCGATATTTCCCCTAACAGCATTATTCGGATTGCTGGAAAAAACCGTTTGATGATGCAGTCCTGTTGCAACATAGTGACCATGTTTACCTAACGTAGTGTTTACAAAATGGGTGTACAAAGTATGGGCCAAAAATAAACTCTATTCCCGTATCGCGATCCGTACGAAGCCAGTCTGCCGTAGCCTATATGAAGAAACAATACAGCCATCAATTTCAGATTCCGCAACTATTGTAAAACGTTGAGATGAAAAAGAATTCCGGTCTATATTGAAAAAGAGTTAGGATTCAAAAAAGTTATAAAGATTTACAAAGAATGAGGATCGATACTAGGAATACAGATCTTGTTTTAATATTTCTTGTTCACATTACCGAAAGCCCCAGCTGTCCTTAGCAGGCGCGTGTAGCAGACGACGAGGCTATGACAAAAATTAAAATGAAAGTTTTATCGTAGTGTGATGATTTTTCACAGAACCCCAAAATGAAGTTTCCAAATATTCCGCAAAGAACAGTAAGCTTCCCGTCACCATGATGTAGACTGCCTCACATTCCAAACATATGAGCGGAATAAGCCAATTAGTCTGTTTCGAATTAAAGTAAAATTCACTGCCCACAAGCACTTACCTTCTTAGTTGCGTACGCCTGCGCTGAGAGATCATTGCTACATTATAAATGTGTATCATCCTCGCAGAGCGGCGAGTACGACAACCATGAAAATGCTCAAACGTGGGATCGGCATATACATAATTACGATCTAACCACCTGTGTTCTTCCTATACAATCGGAAACCAAGTTTCCTACCCAGAAGCGTATAAGAAATTTTCAGATATAGGCCGATAATCTTAGAAACCGAAGTCCATATCAGCCTGGCTTTCATGAATTTTCAGATCAATCCAGTTCCACGACACACACACACACACGCACACACGCACACACACACACACACACACACACACACACACACACACACACACACACACAAAGTAACGGTAAAATAGTCTTTGTACAGGCCATGAAGCGGGGGAGTGCTGGTTTAGATCCAGTCATTCTTAACACTGGCATTACATGGAGGGAAGTGGTCAGCTTCACGCCACGATTGCTTTATCTACGAGGAAAACGCCCCCGTTACCCAGTCAATAGGAGGGTGGCTGGCCCTCAAAGCTGGTCTGGACATACTGGATAAGATAGACATCTCTTATCCCTCTCGGGAATCGAACCATGATGCCTCAAGTCTCTACATCGACTACGCAATCCCGGATCCTACACATCTCCTTTATTACCATAGGTATAAAGCAACGTAATCTGTAAAGCAATTTAAGCAAAATACTTAGGATCTGCATCAAACCGAGCCTGTAATGTCCTCCTAACGACTCTGTCACCATGGCAAGGAGCGTCAAGGGATTTCGAACTGAGGTGAGGGCCTTCAGTACAGTAAACAGTATTGGAAAATAGAAAAAGGGTGGTCTTCCAGCCTGAGGGTTACGAGCTCATCGTCAATACGCGCGCGCGTGTGTGTGTGTGTATGTGACAGAGAGAGAGTTACACGCATTTTCAGACGCTCAATAATACTTACGTTAAGCGTATGCCAGAAATTATTATAACCCAACTAGAATAATTACTTTGATGTTTGCGCTGTCCTTCTTACAGCAATATTGAAATACAATATTCCCTGGTCATAAGTGCCATGATAGGAAGGCGCGTCGTGTGGAAGTGAATTTACGTGCATTCTACACAGAAATCAAATGTCTGATGAACGGACTATCTGTAAACTTTTCAATTAAGACCCTAAATCATGGAGTTAATTCGTCTGTTATTAATATGCTTAGGGGTAGTGGAAAGTGACGACTTTATAGCGAGACACACAGAAGAGGGCAAGCCACATTGACATTGCGCGCTCATTAACTAACTTCTACGAAAAAACTAAAGGATGTCACGCTTACATGACGAAAATTACTTACTTCGGGTGTCCAACAAAAAAAAAATTCAGTGTTATAACTGTTACAGCAAACGTTGTGGGACAAATTATTGGTTTCTTTCCATTAAAACTGGTAATAATTTATATGTTGGGTGAAGTAATGAAGAACCGCGGCGTCACGGTGCTCCTGAAAGGTTCATTTTTACGCCGGTATCGTAAAGATCCTCTCGAGGATCCCCATTTATTCCTGGAGGCAGCACAGATATTTTAACTTTAACAGAGGAAGTGCAGAACTGCTCTAATGCTGAGTACAAATACGTAGCATTTCACGAACACTTTCTTTACCGTTCTGAACACGCCTAAGTCACTCCCCTCGATGTTCTACTGTATGCAACACAGCTACTGGTAAACATATGATCACTCTACTGGAAAACATATGATCACGCTACTGGAGGTTAAAGCGATTTGTAATAAAGATAATCATTAAAATACAGGTACAGACCTATTGATAACAAACCTGATCACTCTACTGCAAGTCCCAACCTACTGGTAATCAAACTAATGAGTCTACTGCACGTACAAGCCCACTGATAATAAAACTAATCACTCCCCTGATATAAAAAGATATTGGTAACAAAGCTGGTCGCTCTACTGCAGGTATAAATCTGTTGGTAATGAAATCAATCATTGTACTGCAGGTTCAAAGCTATTGGTAACAAAAGGACTCACTATACTGCAGATACAAACCTCCTGCTAACGAGTTAATCACTCTACATAATCATAAATCAATTTTCACTGTCGTTAAACAATCACAACGTTGAAAAAGCGACTCAAACGAAAAGTTAGACTTCATGAGTTCTATAACTGAGTCATACACCAATTGCTTCGCACGCTCTGAAAAACCGTTACTCAGCATTTCGGCAAGTTCTACTTCAACTGCCCGTAGAGCAGGGGTCATGATCGACCGATATAATACAACATTATATTTGCGAGATATAAATCATGCTGCAAATCTGTAAGCATGCACGTCTATGTATTCCGAAGAGTATTCTGGGAAGTGCAGTTACGCCAAATATCAACGTAGTAGCGTACTGTACAAGCTAACTATTGTATAAGCTAAGGTACCGCGAAGTATAGTCGCAGTGAGTTTTGCTTTTTCGATCTGGCTTCTCATTTACGTTACAAAAACAGGCAAATTTCGACCGGTGCTATGGCGCAAAATGTTTACGGCCGATTCGTTATTTTCCAGCAGCAGAAGAGCGAACAGTCAAACATAATCTCGCCTCACCGCAACTACAGAATCGCAAACGTGATAAACAATGATGATGCGTTTTAATGAAGGCAAGTTTATGTGCATCAGAAAATCGTATTGGTGTTTCGAAACTGATATATTCTGCACAACAGTGACGTATAGTTTAATAATTGTGACATTTAGAGAAACCGCGTTTACAGATTATTTACTTTACCCCTTTAAAGACAGAGAATAATGTGAACTACATTTATAAACATTCAGCTTGTATCGCACAGTAAACACTTTCCATCTAGGTCATCAAAACCATTCAGCTATTTCTGTACAGGGAAATAATCACTGTTTGTTCTGAGATCCGTACAGAACACATAAAATACACTGTGGGCAGAATGTAGAACTGCTAAATGTTAGACCTGATGGTGAATAAAGTAACCACTACGCTTTAACGCGTTAAAAATAGGAAAGACAAAACCAGACAGCAGCAGGTCATGTAAAAAACGCTTTTGTAACACTCAGGTTTATGTAGAAAGAAACACAAACATGCAAAGGACTTACTGTTAGCAGAACTCCGAGATTTAACACCGCTATTCTAAAACCGGCACGACACTGAACACATTTCTAAGCCAGTCCAGTCCACCTCCCATCTATACAACATGTTTGTCTCCAAATCATCTTCAAAATTATCCTTCCACCCACTTGTACTCTTCCAAGCGACAACTCTCCTGCGACACACAAATACTTCCAAGAACTATTCCCGCTACCGTTACGACCTAATTTGGATTCTCGCGAAAATCTAAAGCATCAAAATTTTTATCTTTCCCTCCGGCTTATGTGGCAGGTAGTTGCTAGGACCACTACAAGGTATATAATGCATAAACGAATCTATGCCCAACGCTGTTATGCCTTCAGGTAACCACATGCCGTTTCATTCAGAAAGAAATCCATCTGGTATTTACAAGGCTTATTCAACGCACGACGTCACGACAGTAAATTATAACCAGGTGGGAAATGTAACATACAGACACGTTCGGATCTTTACATACTGGACCCTTGTCAGATGGTCATACCATTTTTCACACTGTGGTCCCACTTCTTTTTATTATCCACAATTAAACATTTTTTTCTTCCAAGACGAAAGGAGATACTGGCTGTCCAAGCAAACGACAAGAAAGCTGAAACCACAACACGCGTCCTTCCTATGCCCCGAAACAACGACGACGATAACTCACTTTCCCCGAATACCAAATTTAATCGTGTCCTTTCCCCTTTCATAATACTGGCAGATATCCTTTTGTTACCAGATTTATGGGGGCTTCAACCTTCCGCTTTTATCTTATTAAATTAAAGCAGAAAATGAAAGCAGGGCCATTATTGCGCGATGAAATAAAAAGGGATGCTTGTACATGTTCCAAGAAGTACGAGACAAAATAGTTTGATCTCAAAGGCAACCTGCCCCTGCAGCGATGAAACCTTATAAAACCCGGAGAAATAGGACGCTCTGGTAGAGAAGTACAAGACCAAAGTCTGGGGGGCAGATTGAAAAGTGTTGCACGATGTGCTAGATTTTTGTACCATCCAATATAAGGGTTCACTCTGTAAAGCAGAAAAAGCGACATGGAAGTATGGCCTATGTTTCAAACACTGAAATTCATCTAAGTTATACGTACAGTTGCCAACTCACAGAAAAGTGCTTCGCCACTGCAACGCCCGATCAATCAATGCTGTTTTGGAAATGGGTGTAGATTGTGAAAACCGTAAGAGACTAAATACATTCCGTGGACAAAATGCCGAGTTTTTAAATGTCACAGCCAGTGGTACGTATAGTTACCACTATGCTCTACACGACTAAAGTCATGCTTTGCTTCCATACGACTTTAACGTTACTGCATAACTCAGTAACCCACTATAAAGCCACGTTTTACGATATAAACACCTAAATTAAAGCTTTTTTGACAAATTCTACCCCTGAAACAAAAGTAACAGTAATAAACATTGACGTCAACAAATTCTTATCACATTCCACTTTGCATATTGAATTCTATTTGCCCTGATTCAAATTAACTGCGGAAATTCAAAGACAAGATACAGCAAACTAGGGGTGATATTAAAGAGACATGCTTCCGCCTGTCGCTTATCTGCTACAAGCAGCAACTTTTAAATCGGGAGGACATGAACTAAAACGCAGGCACAGAAGTTCGACGACGCTTCCGACGACGCACTCACAACTTCTCTCTAAATCTGCGGATCCTGTGCAAAAATAATTCACGACGTGACACTTTGATCTCACAGATTCCTACCACATTTATGCACGACTTTTTTTCCCTCAGCGAAGCGAATATTTGGCGAATCATGGGCAAAAAAAGTATCTGGTGTCAAGCAATGCAGGTATTGTTATAAAGTGAATTAAAAGTAATAAATATATGCAGAATAACACTAGCTCGCGTGCCTTCAATGTCGTATACTGAGTATTACTGCAATTACAAGCTCGGCTGTCTACAGTCTCTTCATAAAAGTCGCCAATGCCTACCGAAATTTAAGGACCAGGCTCCGCAAATAAAGCAGACCCGAGAACGGGAATATTATTTTTTAAACAGATTAAATATAAACGAAGATGTTAAAATATTTCACTATCGACAACGCAGTGATGATAGTCAATTATTTACGTAAAATATGTCCATTCTTAGACGCAGAACAATGAATGTGCTTCCGAACTGTGAACTTCACGAAAATTCGCGCTTTAATAAGGTATAGGAGCTCTAAATCACGCAAATTAAGCAGATTATAAGTACCCATTTACACAGTTTTGCACCAACGCATTTCCAAAGAGTCGTGTAACTACCCACAAAAGTTAAAACAACATAAATGTGTTTCCAAACGACCGATGTGCCAGGCGAAGGATCGACAGTTGTCTCCCCAGTACTCTCCTCACTTTGTCAGGAGGCTGTGCCCTATGTTACAGCTTAGAGAGTTACTTGTTTTCAATACCTCCGACTAAAGTTGGTCTGTTCGCGACGGAAGTTATTCACGTGCATGGCCCCTTAACGTCAAGTAGAAAGCTACATAAGAACCACCGCGCGTTTTACACAGGTACTAAATTTACTACTCGTAAAGCCAAACGCATTATGGTCTCTTCAGTTCCATAATAACATCACAAAAACAGCGGGAAGCCCTAAGGACTGTAGGTGCTTGTAGGCCTTAAACAGTAAACATGTGCTTAAATTGCACTCTGCCGCCAGCGTGAGCAGTTGGCTTATTAATACAGGCTTTCGGCAATGATGGTGTACAGTACATTACGTAGTCTTCAAAACCGAACATTAAATTTCGTGATATTCGAGGATGAAAACATTTCTTTTCCGTGCATCAGAATTTGAATATTTTAAAGCGCTTGTTTTTAAAGTATGTAAACCCTCCACAAAACAAACATCATGAACTGCATAAAGGACTAATTGTCAAATGATGCCAATACTGGCCTGACTACAGCAACGCCGGCCAAGCATGGGCACTGCCAGGAACGTAACACATTCTTTCAAAAGTAAGATTTCTTTATAGAGGAAAAACCCTGTCCCTGAAAACTCCACGAGTCTTACGGGGGAGTGAAAGTTTAGCTCCAGTCATTCTTAACGTCGACATTAGATGCAGGTGAGTGGTCAGTTTCACGCCAACGCCGCTTAATCGCCAGGAAAACAGCCTGTGATTCGCGTTGAATAACAGGCCCAGTCAGAATCAGTGACGGTCCGAGCGTTTTGCAGAACACAAATTTCTTGCACCTGCCAGTAAACGAACCACGATTTCTCGGTCATTCCACCCATAGTCTATTCCATATACCAACTGAGCTACCCGGCTCCACTTAAAAAAAAAAAGAAGAAAAAAGTACATTACTAGCAAAATATTACTTTGCGTGTGTATGTGAATTAGTGATAATACATTTCGTATTCCTGTATACAGCAGTTCTCCTATGTAGCCTTAAAAAGTTATCCGTCCCTGAACTAGGGTGTCCAATGGATAACGCTTCTGCGTCTAGATATACAGTTATGTAGGGGCTGTCAGAAACAAATGGCACATTACAATAGTAAATAATTTATTCCTACAATAGAAAGCAAATTGATTTATATATATATGTGTGTGTGTGTGTGTGTGTGTGTGTGTGTGTGTGTGTGTTTTCACAACTCTTGGTTTCAGTCCAAGCACAAGGGGTGTTCAATAAATACGTAAGTGGACACGCTGTACGTATGACAGGCCAGAAATTTCTGTACGCAGAAAGTGTCTTTGTGTGACAATGACTTCAGCACGCTGGCATTATGTGCTGTAAGGGCAACGCAGATTTCTCTTAAGTGGACCAATGTTCCGTACACAGTTTTGTCGTCTACTTCGTGTAACGATTATATAACTACTGGGAAAATTTTGCCTTTCACCACACGTTTATTAACGACCTTTATGCATCTCGATTGCAGGAGCAACACATGCCTATTACGTTAAGTGATAACTTAAAATAACCACTTATGTAGTGGGCATTTCCTTGAACGAAGAAACGGACTGCTAAAATCTTATGCGCCTGTAATTTGTTTGGCTATCAGAAGACAAGTAATGAAGAGGTCTGTGTTCCCTCACCACCACGCCCTTTGTATACAACAAGCGCGCAGCTAGAGCAAACGCGCAAAACCGGTTGCCATGGAAGATGCAATGCTTCACCATACGACCTACGGCGGTAAACATAAACGCGTAGCAACCGTGTTTTGATTCAGTTTGACTTCTCCTTCATACACAACACATCTGTAAAAAATTTTTTTGAAGGCCTTACATTCACATATGGGCACAAGAAATTCAACAAGAGTTTCATGTAAACACGGATCACAGCTAACCGGTTAAGTGATAACAGGGCACAGCATAAAGGCAAGGGATGGAGGGCGAATGTGTAACTCCAGGTACTCCTAACCTGGACGCTAAATGGAAGGCGAGTGGTCAAGTTAACACCCCGGCCACTTTATTCCCGGGAAAAGAGCCGCCAGCTTCCACTGGATATGAGGCGGCCGGGGATCCACAGCCGGACTGGACACTTTAGAGAAGAGAAAGATTTCTTGATCTACTCGGGAATCGAAACATGATTCCCCAGACGTAGAGCTCGTAGCACGATCTCTATACCGACTGAGCCACCGAGGCTCCGGAACGAGATTAAACGCGCCCAACAATTTTAACTTCACCAAATTCCGCTGAAGGGTTTCGTGAACGAAACACGGGGGGAGGGGTTCTTTCCTGTTACACACACATCACTCCTGTTTTGGCTACAAAGGGGCATGGTGTAACAGAAAAACAGACTATCCTGATTTCTAACCTAAGTGCAGAGAGAGATTAGCCCTAACGTGTAACCTAAGCCTCTCTTGTATGGCAACGCAATGGTGGGGTGTAACAGGAAAGTTCCAAATGGGAAGTTCACAATATTTCAATGCTTTGTCTTTCGTGTAAAGAACGCATAAAAACCGCCAATTCCATTGCCACTGGCCGCTTCACTCATTGATCCACAAGAGAGTAATGGCGGATCGAACATCATGCATTCTTGCTGCGCCGTAACACGAGTTCAGTATCCTGGTACAAGCCGCTTGTGCTGTGGTTTGACCCACTCCAAACACCGTAGCTGGTATTTACCTAGGAATTTCTAATAATGTAAAACCAGTTCGTAATTATGAAATGCATAAAACGTTGAGAAGCCATTACGAAGGACCTAGAAAAGTATGAGGGGTAGGATGGAACATGTACGCTCTCGATTAGTAAGGGCTGCGTTAACTTATGGGACAGAAAATACACAAAAATATACAATATACAAAAAGAAAAACAAATTCAGAAACATCAGCTACGGTACGGATATATTTCTTTTTCCAAGTAGTCATGCACAACTCACAATACACGGTAAAATACGTTCCATGTTTCGGCTTGAAAAAGCTATCATCAGGTTTACAACTGGAACATTAAAAAGAAAAAATTAAAACTAGTTACAGGCCTGATGACGGCTCGTTCAAGCCGAAACAAGTAGCCTATTCTACCGTGTATTGTGAGTTGCGAATGACTGCTTGAAGACATATACCTGTATTCGACCACACAAGTGGGTGTCTCACTTTAAAATAAAATAAAGTTAATATTATGCCCCGAGTTCGTGCGATCTTAACACATGTTGTGTACCTTCTAAGCACCTACTAATATCCCCCCCCTTCACCTGTCCGCCTTATCTTCACGCACATAACTCGAGATCCGGAAAAAAAACGAATTTTCATAAACTTTAATATTTGGGAGACTCCTACGAAAAACTGCCAAGTCATGTCTAGATTAATTTACATCGAAAATTTTAACGACCACTTTACATGACGACCCACATGAGTTTTCACGCATTCCTGATATTGCTCTGCACATGAGCAGTTCCCATTACGCTTGGTACTCGCGAACTCGCTAGAAACCAAAATTCGTTGTATACAATAACAGTACCAACAAAATGCACACAAGTACATTAAAACAGTTACACACACAATGATCTCCTACATGTTCCAGCCAAACGTGTGGCAATCCTCAGGGAGACAAAACACAAAGGGTGAAGATGTGTGAGATATCTTACAATACATTACATTACAAATTATATACCATTAAAATATACATATACACACACATACTACTATTATTACAGGATGGTGACTTACCAGGTAGAACTTCTGTGTATACCATCCACTCCAACACTGCCACGTTTCTTGTCAACAATAACTTACATTCATGTATTTTGAAGTATCGTTCTCATTTTGTAAGCACTGAGTGGCACTGACACGTCAGTAATTTAGCCTTTTGTACAGTCATCCTTTGTGTTTTTCCTCCCTCAGGATGGCCACATGCTTGGCCGAAACATGTAACAGGTGATTCTGAATATGACTATTTTTAATATACCAGTGTGCATTTGTTCGTACTGTCACTGCATGTAATCAATTGATGCACGGATTGTGGATCGTAGGAAGTTAACCGAAGTCCTACTTCCTATTCTAACATCAGTGTTACACACGAGCGCAGCTGGAACTACGCATCAATTGTAGTGCTATTTTGGAGTCTGTACAGAGGCACCATAATAGTTAAGACATGCGTTGATTTCTAACTTGTTTGTGTGAAAGTTGAGTGTCGTAATGTTTAGATTATTCGGTACGTCATTCGTTTGCTCGTTTAGCCAATGGGAATGTTAAAAACCCATGAAACTTGAAGAGACCAGTTGAAATTACTACCTCCTTTAGAACTTATTCAACACAGGACGGATATACACAGATGCACACCCAGGATTCTTCCTTGGGTGGGGGGGTGGGGGAAGGCTGACCTTGAGGCTATATATAATTTATGTTTGATTCTAAAGATTATGTTATAAAAATTATGTTGTAAGTACAACATAACACTGCCTGCAACTGCATTTATATACATACGAATATAACAACACGTTCCATAACCCAATCACAGTGTCCCATCCTCTTGTTTCTTAGTTTTATTTATTCATTTACTTATTTATTTTTCAAATTTCTGACGTACCAGCAGCCGACTTAAGTGTCTGATTTCGGCTGAAGGGCAAACCACGCAAAACTTTTGATATCGAAATATCTACAAAATATGTATCTTTTAAATTTCGGTACTGGGGGGTTTGGGGGGGGGGGCTGCAGCCCGGCAGCCCCCCCACCCAGATGCGCCACTGGACCTACAGGATGGACAGACGTAAAAAGAGAGCAAATACATTGTGAAAAGGGCCACAAACTGCAACGCAGCTTCCAGTGGATGCTACAGTTCAGGTGATTCGGGCCCAAAGGTGCTTCTATTGAATATTAACGACGACCAGCATAAAGAAAGACTTGTCGATTTATCAGGAATATCGGTGAATTATGCAAATGCGATCGATAGTGCTTCCATCTATGGTGACTCTGACAAACTACGCGCCAGAATCAAGATGATGAAGAACTGAATTATTAATGTCGTTTCGTATGCATGAACATTCAAACAGAGCTGCTAGGAGTTGAAAGTGAAAGGAAAACAAAGAAGCCCCGATTAAAAGGACGAAAATATTGACGTTACTCCTAGCAAATCAAAGGGCACAGCGGTTTAATAAAGGCTGATTTACAATCATATCGTCTTTAAGAAGGGAGTAAATTTGAGGAAAATTTTGCAATAAAAATGATGCTGACGTTGTAATTACGAACAAGACACCGTTACAAGTGTTTGTTGTTGTATAGTTAATAATATTTTTGTTATCTGTTATTCACACAAGTCAAAACAAATATGCAAAGCATGATTCTGCATTCATTTAGTTGGATCTACTGAAAATGTGTTCCCGCATGCTGAGACAACAGAAGCACAATGTGCAATAAAAACTGTGAAATGATCAGAAAAAATACATGCTAAACCGCCAAAATTCGTCGCCTCAGCCTTTAAAGACAGAGATTAACCTTACACTTAAATACTCAGTTCGTACCGCCCAGTAAACACACTTCGTCTAGTAAATACTTTAAAGGGGCAAAGTCTCTGTCCGTTCTGCGAGCCACGCAAAACACAGAAATACACTGTGTGGGCAAAACGTGCAAGGCGCGGAAAGCGACTATCAGCTTCGTCACGTCTGCCTATCTGTCCGTCCATCCGTCCGTATGAACAACTCAGATCCCACTGAACGGATTTTCATGAAATTTGATATTTGAATATTTTTTTCAAACTCGGTCGAGAAAATTCGAGTTTTATTAAAAATGTGACAAGAATAACGCCTACTTTACATGAAAACCTATGTACATTTATGATAATGTCTCGCTGAATTCTTCTTAGAATGAGAAATGTTTCAGACAAAAGTTGTATAGAAAATTAAGACACACATTTTACGTTCAATAACTTTTTCCCCGAAAATCATGCCATCGAGGACAGTGTGTGGAAAAATATGGTATAGCCGGATAGGCCACAGATAACAATATATGTGTAACACGGCGCATGCGCTTTGCGTGCTGGATAATAAGGCCACAGACACACACTCAGAATATGTAATACCTACTGCTTTTCCACGGTAACAATGGTTACGCGAACGCTCCTCAATGTTACGTTTATACTTACATTCGCTGGCTTCTTGAATGTTAAAACCTGGCCTACATAATCTAACCACTATATGTCTTTTCACTTACGACATACTGTTAAATCTCCTAATAGTTGGACTCTGTTACAACCTGAAACAGATTCTACACAAGGCTGGTACGCTGAGAATTCAATGAAACTCGTTACTGCTTCCTCAACTAAAACGCGTTGATACATGATTATGGACTTTGTTAACCTTTTAAAGCCTAGCGGTAACTTTACGTACCACCAGGTTTAACATTAAAAAATTCTACGTGGTGCCCACATTGCGTTTATGTGTTTTGTACGGATCTCAGAACAAACAGCAACTTTTGCCTTATAAAACATTAAGAGATTGGTTTTTATAACCGAAGTGGAGAGTGTTTACAGCGCGGTACGCACTGAGTCCTTAAATAAAACAGACACACTTCGTCTTTAAAGGGTTAATCCTGTATAACACGTACTGGCCCTATTACAGTCCGGGGAATATTTAATGATCAGAAACTGCATCTGCATCGTTTTGACTACGGATCTTGCTCGCAATATGACCATTCTGTCGCTTCCCTTGATTGCATACTAACGTTATATATCACTATATTTACACACAAATTATTACATGTCTCTCTTATCTGGAATTCTATTATACCTACTGATGTCAAGAAGCTGAAATACCGAAACTTTTAGCACTCCTTCATAATAGTTTATTTTCCCGCGCCGCTTACTAGCTGTGCCAATGCATTAGGGTATCTCAACTGCGCATCTTACGTGACACGTTGATGCATTTGTTTTATTAACATTTATCTTCGTCTAAAATTTTGTCCTTCCATTTGGGACACAACAAATATTCCACTTCCTTCTCGTAATCGTACAGACTACTCTATATTCGGCTTCGACTGTCCATCTCCTCCTTGATGCACATCAGCCGCGAATTTGGTTTGTAGAGGGGTTCATATATTTAGAAAACAAAATATTACTCATAATCAGATTTTATGTTAGCAGCTGCATCCCATATGAGATTGTACTCTGCACAATAATGCATATTTTTCTCCTTTAGCCCTGATTAATAGGTTAACTGAACTGTACTGCATTATTTTGTCTTGTGTTTTGTTCCCCTTGTTTTAAATTTGTTTTTGTACGTATGTTATATTTGCTCATTAGCGCTGATTTTGTTAATTGGTCATTAGGCTGCTGACTCAACATGTAAACAAGCAAGGATGGAGTTGTATTATTCTCTACAAGCCGTTTCGTAACAACATGAAAACAAGTCATCACTCAATCACTTTTCGCTTTAACTTAGTCCGATCCTCTTCTACCTTGCAGTGTAGAGGTCATAACACAATCAAACACAATCATAACACAATCAAACAATCCAAATCCATGAAACAGACAGACAAGGCACACAATTAGCGAAGTGTGCTAAACATGTCTCATTAACTGGAAAATACTTTCTAAGTTTGTGTTTTGCATTCTTTTATACGGTTATTCAAGCGTGACTTAATAACAATCATATAATTGATATACTATTAATCTTCTCTCAATTGTTTTAATTTTTAAGCTTGGAATTTCAAAAGATCGCTTGCAAAGCGCTCAGCTGAGAAACCTGTCACCCTGCTTCATTCAGTGCTAACCAAATGTTCTGCACGCCACCGAGATGGCCTCTCATTCAGACGGAAACACTTATGTTCATGAGGACACTTCAGCCTCAACATCTGGGGATGACAAGGGCATGACACAAGTGCGACGCTTGAAAACAGTTCATCCAACGTGACAATGCCAAAATTACTCAATGTCCCTGTTCGAAATTGAAAATATGGAACCGAACTTTCACAGTACTTCCTTCGTTATGGTGATAAAACACGGTCCGGTCGTTGTGTACAGGATACATTCTTTGTTAGGGCCTTTCCTGATGATTCGGACTGTCCTGCTAACATTATGAGGAGACTCGAAGTGGGGAATTGATTACGATGTAACCGTATCCCGAACTATAACAGCTTAACTCTTTAAAGAAGACAATTAACCTTACACGATTAAACATTTAGTATGTTCCGCGCAGTAAACACACTCTGTTTCAATTACAAAATCCAATCAGTTAATGCGGTACAGGGAAAAAGTCCCTGCTTCTCCCTTTGCCACTGTTCGTGAATATACAGTCGACCTCCGTTATAACGTCATGAAAGGGACTGAATATTTTATGTCCTTATAAGCGAGTGTTGTTATAACCGAGCGAGTATAATGTTATGGTTAACACTGAGGAATTCCTTGGCACCACAGAATATTTGACGCTATAGACGAGATGTATAAACCGAGGTCGTTATAGCTTGGTTCAACTGTATTTACTTTCACGTACAGTGGCAAAGGGACAAGATTCGTAACCAACATCTCTCGAGACGCAAATATCAGAACAACTTATAAAATTAATAGTACTATCCAAAAGCATAGGGAATACAGAACTTATAAACCAAATAAATATAGCGGTAGTTGGGTCTACAAAATAAAAGGCTTAATTTTCCTCCTCCACAAGATAGGACAAACAAGAAAGTCTTTTCATACAGGCTACCAAGAGCGCATCCTAGAAATAAAGTATAAGAAAGACACTTCCAATTGCGCCTCCCATATAATGAACACAGGCCAAATACAGAAATATTCATAGTACAATGGAACTAACACCGATTACAAATGAGGGCGCTTGTATAAATAAGTCAGGAAAATACCACATAAACTGTACAACATAAACTAAACTATATATGAATAAAAATCGCACCGACAGTCAGAATTCACTATTCGGTGCATCAATACAATATTACCAACACAGACAAGCGTTGAACCACTACAATCACATCGCCTAACATGCTAGAACATCCGCAGTACGTAGTCAGCTTGGCACCAGCAAGGAAACATTGAAGACAACACCGACGACACAACACCAACGACACAACACCAACGACACAACACCGACAACACTTCTGGTAAGTACCTAGGCTATATAATTACATAACTAAGGTACCGAGGGTATTACAAACAAACAATATACAAATCTACAACAAAACATATACTATATGTTTCAGGCAACGAACATAACTGTTCTGGCCGATCCCAGTGGCCGCGCGGTCTAAGGCGTAGGTCTGCGGCCGAGCGCTTGCTGGGATCGTGGGTTCGAATCCTACCGGAGGCATGGATGTTTCTCTCTTGTGAGTGTTTGTGTTGTCAGGTAGAGGTCTCTGCGACTGGCCGATCCTTCGTCCAGAGGAGTCCTACCGAGTGTGGTGTGTGTTTGACCGTGATCAAGTGAAAATAAAAACAACCTCGACACCTACTGTGAGTAGGTAGAAGAGGTGAGGACTACGAAACGAAACATAAGTGTTCCGAAGACACCACCAGCATAACTGATGTTAGACTGGATCAGAAGAAACATCGCCCCGTCACAAGAGAACAGACTGCCCAGGCGTGCCCTGAAAATGATACGGCCGTATCGAAAAGCATAACCAACACGCACATACCTATAAAGGTAAAGTTAGCCCTTTTCACGCCATGAAGGCGTAAAGGGGAGTATAAGTATATCTCCAACCATTCTTAACCTCGGCACTAGACGGACGTGTGTGGTTAACTTCACGCCCCAACCGCTTTACCCCTGGGAAAATAGCACTTGGTATCCAGTGAATATGAAGCTCGGTGGGCCCCACAGCCGGCCTACATACATACAAGTACAGCACATGTTTTAGCAAGAGGTGTTACTGAAATATACCTTAGTTCACCTAACACTTATTTAGCAGTTTTTAGAACTTCTTGATTTGTCACAATGAATACGAACCCAGTGATTTTATACTAGTATTAATTCTTACAGTTAACAATAAAGAGAACGTACTTGACTTAACATCGTTCGACGTTAACAGGGCTTCATGCTGTATTGCCACGCAAACAGTAAGATATAGAAACGTTATCCCTCTGCACGCGATAAAAGCATATGTGGGAGTGGAGACATAGGCGCACTTATTTTTAAACTCGGCACTAGAAGAAGGCGAGTATTCAGCTTCACGCCCTGGCCTCTTTACCCACAGGGAAATATCTCCCAATACCATTTAAATTGGGGATCTGTAAGCTCGAGTAGAGAAAAAATTATTCCTCTGCCAGGAACCGAACTACGATTCCTTGGACGTCCATCTCGTAGCCTAATCACTATGCCGACTGAGCTATATCGGTACAGCCAACCTTAGATATTCTGAAGCGTGCATACTTTCTTTGAAGACGGCATACAGGCCTACACACCACATTACCCAACACTGCTTGTCACTTGTTTTTGACTAATTAATGACGCTCTATCAACTGCATATATTATACAGTGTGGTATGTAAGGGCGACTGTAAGTGACGAATTAGAAATGGCACACAAAACAAGCTTTCTTGGTGGGTTATAAGTTACTAATAGAAAATTAAACCGCAGTGACTGACATAATTCTTCGAATCATAGTCAGAATGGCGAGGCACGAACCGGGGAATTCCTGAATACGGACTGCGAACACTGCATAATGACTTACCTGCCGAAACAGGGTCACAACCGTGAATACCCAATGTACGAGACAGTGAATAAACAAGAACACTGTTAAATAAAATGACTGTTCCGTGCATATCATATTTTTTAAACCCTTAATTGTTTTCCGTCCGATACCAGTTTTTAAAAATAAAATATTTCTCCCATGCAACAATCAGGCTCAATAAAACCTTCCTGCTGACAGTTCGAAACGCTAACAAGAATATAGTTTACCCACCTGCAAGGGGCAGTGTTTGTGAAATCACTGTACTACAAACGGATCGCATAGCACAATATACACACACGTATATGAAACGGGACAGAAACGGATAAATCAACATGAAATGGGTAAAATGAGAATTTCAGCTCTTTTGTCTGGAACAATAGAAATGACAACCTCATAAAAGACAAAAGCAGTTTTTGGTTTGTACTCGTCCTCCTTTAGACCTCTCTCCTACCACAGTACATAAAACGACGTATGTTTGTTGTAGATATTAAACTGAAATTGTGACTTCGAATACAGATCACTTAGAACGTAGATAGAAGGTTTACAAACATGCATTAACGACTCTCCTCCCTATTTTGAAAGACACCAAATGGAGGCATATACAAGCAAGAAACGAATAAACAGAATCAAACTTCTATTGTATAATTACCTCACAAACCGAAAGCCTTAAGGGAAAAGTGTAATAGTTGAATCCGCCTTTCATTTTAGGCGCGTTCGAAAAATTACGAAAAGCGACTACTAGCTTCGTCTAGTCTCTCCGCCCTTCTGCCACGCCTCCTGGACCAACTCGGCTCCTAGTGGACAGATTATCATGAAATTTAATATTTTAGGATTTTTCGAAAATCTTTCGAGAAAATCGAAGTCTCATTAAAATCTGACAAAAATGACGGGCACTTTACATGAACACCTATGTAAACTTATGACAGTCTCTCGCTGAATTCTTCTTAGAAATAAAACAGACCAAAGGTGTACGGAAACTCAAAACATATATTTTATGTTCAACAAATTTTTCCGAAACTCTTACCATTTATGGTGTTAACGTGGAAAAACACGGTACAACCGGACAGGCCAGAAAATATGCGACTTGCATGCAGGATAACTAAAGTAAAAGTACAAGAGGGGGAAGTTACCCACAAAATGGCTACAAATTATCGCAGTAACAGGATTCTTACAGCCATTTTTCAATAAGTAAAGCAATTAAAATTTCGTTTGATAATCTTTCATAGTCGAAAAGTTCAACCTCTTAAACTTCCCTATATATCAATGGATTGATATTGTGTAAGCGCGGTTTATTAGGATAATAATCTCCCAATTATCGTCGGTACACCAGCAAGTAAAAAATAAAACGCAATTGCACAGACCATTCACAAATTTGTGGGAACGCTGAGCTATGCCACACACGTAGGAAGGCAGTTTTCACGTTCGATGAAGATGCTCAAATGATTTCGAGTCATGTAACGAAATTTTAATAACTTCAGCCGAAAGAAACACGATGAAAGTTTTGTTACGGCTATCAAAAAACAATTTATTTCAACTGAAATCGTGTCGTGTGGAAAGCATCTTTCTGTGTGGCATTCAGCTTCAGTTGCATCCTTTACTGATAGCGCTATAACGATACTTTAAATTTATCAAAAAACTTTTTTCAGGAAAGAAGAAACATCCTTTAAAATTATCAAAAAACCTTTTTTCAGGGAAGAAGAAACATCCTGACACAGAAGCTTGAAGTCTGGCATTTTTTGCTGACCCGACTAACTGCCTCATCCTTTAGTGAATTACACAACCGGAAATCTATTTGCTGCGACGTCTTCCACCAGCCATCCACTGCACGAGAATTGCTTTGTTGCTTAACAAGGCTGTGTGAGATGAAATCCTGCCTACCACCGTCCACCTCTGGAATTAAATGACCACAGCGTCTCTTCCCTGTGATGGCAGGTCACAGCAGGGGACAGCAATCAATTCCAGGGTGGCAAAGTCAGTACTGCAGGTACCTGCCGCCTTACGTCTCATCTCTGTCGCAGACCAACAAGACCACGTCGGTACGTTCCGTACTACGCTACCGGAAATTGACGGGGGGAAAAATATTCCTGTGACAGATGGGAAGGAGAAGGTCTTACAGTCAAATCGAAGATAACATTGGTTTTACCGGACCACTGTAGAAAGAGGAAAAAGTTATGAACACGCGTCACATAATAAGATCTGCAGTTCTGTACGCTCAATAGTAAATAATACAGACAGAAATCTCCATGAATTAACTATACAGCAAATATACTTCTAGTTCAAACAAACAACATAGACAATGTATGTACAACATTACATTGTGGCGCGTTCACGTAACCGTTGTTGTTATGGAAACGCAACAATACGTTCCCCTGTTATTGCTGTTGGTGTACACGTGGCTGTCAACAATATAACAATGTTCAGTGTTGTTATGGTAATGCAAAAATAGGTTCCCTTTGCACTGCTGTCGTACTGCTTTTAACAACAAAAAGTATTAAACATTATGACTGTCTGTCTCCCTGTCTGCGTGTGTGTGTGTGTCTGTCTGTCTGTCTGTCTTATTGCCTTAGCCGGAAAGCAAGTCACAAGCTTTCCCGCGCCGTATTTTGTTATCTGTGGCCTGCCTGGTTTTACCATATTTTTACACATTCCCTCACAAATGACATGATTTTCGCAAAAATGCATTGAATATAAAATTATGTTTTGATTTGCCCCACAACTTTTGTCTGAAGCATTTCTCATTCTAAGAAGAATTCAGTGAGATATAAATGTAAGCGGTCTTGGCATAAATGCGTCCTATCCTTGTCAGATTTCAATAAACTCTGAATTTTCTAGACAGATTTTCGAAAAATCCTAAAATATCAAATTTCGTGGAAATCCGTCCAGTGGAGGCAGAGTTGTTCCATGCGGACAGACAGACGGACAAACGGAAGGCAGACAGACATGATGAAGCTAATGGTTGCTTTTCGCAATTTTGCGAACGCTCCTAAAAAGGACACATCAACTCTTAGGGTCGGCATTAAACACATGCCTTCTGCTTATGTATGGCGCGTGTCTGTTTACAATTATACGCAACGTGCTGTAAACGAGCACAAACCTTCTAGACGAAGTGCTATTCCAGTGACTTTAACCTTGTAAAGCCAAGTAGTTATTATATTTATTGCTAGGTCTAACACTAAAATCTCTGCATTTTGTCTACATAGAGTATTTTTCAGTAAAATTCTCACAATAAACAGCAACTATTTCCCTACATAGCGTTCAATGACCTTTATAAGGGAAGCAAATGTGCTTCCTGTAAGGTACGAAATGTATCTTTACATAAATGTAGATTTATATTCGTCTTCAAATGGTTTTAACAACGTTAGGATAGTCTTATAAACAGGCTAAATCTTATCTCGAAATCAGCAAGCACAGTGCAAAAACAAAATAACCCTTGATAAATGTCTGCGACATTTATCAAGCGTTATTTTGTCTCAGACAAATCTCTAACGATGCAGCCCGAAAATATAGTTATACCTTATGTAAACGTATGCCTTAAAATGAGCTCTAGTGGATTAAAATTAGGGTCTTCTGGGTAGTGATGCCAAGTAATTCGGTGGCTAAGAAAAGTATCTTTTCCCTGAAGCGAAAAGAACGGCGGTCGTTCAGCTGAGAGCACTCTATTGAAAACGAGAAGTACAACCACCGAACTAGCGAAGATACAACACGTAACTTCAGCGCGGACACCGAAGTCTTCTAACCTACAATGAGATGCTCTTTCGCCTGATTTTCTTTTATCGTTCTTTGCCCCTCTAGTTATTTCTGTTCCCTTCTGCTCCTGTAGTTCCTCATGACAAATGATTAATTTTTTTTTCTACTTCTGTTGTTGTGTGTTGCCATAAGCACTACCCTCTATAGGACAGAAAATCCATCGAGTATAAGACGTTCTTGTCGGTTATATGCCTGGTCCAGTGTGTGTGCACTAAGATGGAAAACCAGGAACTGCAACACAATATTAAGCTGTCAAACGCAAGGGGTTATCGACCCAGCCAAGGGAGCCTTGGGACTAAACCTGTGACCTGCAATCAGTGTGCTGTGTCCCGCAATCGGGGAAGTCCCGGCTCCGATTGTGAGGTCTGCAGCGTGGGATTTAACCCTTCTATTAGGCTAGGAGAAATGCCATAAACATTACCGAGCTTAACTTCACTTCAGTTTAAATTTCTTTCATTTTATCCCAGCATAGTCGTTTAGGTTTCAGCAACGTGTAGTGGTTAAATGTTCCGACGTTTCGGAGGAACGTACTGCCGCCATCTTCAGAGTAACTGAATTGGTTTGGACGGATGCAGAAGTGATGAAGAATAGTTTCAGTTATGCATGTAATACAGGGTGATTTGAAGTAGTGTGGCCAGTCAGAGCTACGAAGGGCGATAAGAGGAGGCAGTATTATCTCCAACCAGTGGGAGTTAAGATTTCAAGAACAGTTCTTTTCCGTGGTGCTGAAAATCTTCAATCCCATTGGCTCCACACATTCATATCCCCTCTTCCCACACTCCGTAGCCGTGACTGGCCAAACTACCTCAAATCGTCCTAGATAACAGAATTTTTTTCTCCGTATAACTTCGGAATTTACTCAAACCAATTCAGTCACCGTGTAGATGAAAACAGTATGTTCCCCCGAAACGTCAGCAAGTTTAACCAACTCATGGTCCAGAAAGCCACCGTATCATCGTGTGATCAACTACCGTCGTGAAACTTGAAAAATTCGTTTATCTGTTTTCAAATTGTTTGAAACTGTCCATGCCGTGTACGTATGAATTTAATTTGTATTATTTGGACCAACTCGTACACTAAGAAAACACAATATATCAGGGTTAGGATAATTTCAGACATGTTTCGGTGTGGATCTACACCATTCTCAGGCGAACCTATACAGAACACTTAAAACACTGAAGTGCTTTAAAGTGTTCTCCTGGAGCCATGCGAATTCAATGGTATATCAACTGAACAGCGACGATTTTAACGAGTTTTTAGGTAACTAAAACTGTGTTTTTCTTCATTGGTTTCAAGTATTCTATATAGCTGCCCCTGAGGATGGTGTCGATCCACGCTGAAACATGTCGGGAACTGTGTGAAACCTGATATATTGTGTTTTTTTTTAATGTACGAGTTTGTCCCAATAATATGAATTAAATTCGTTTATCTGGTTTCGAATTTATTAATCAATGTAATGACAATCGAGTTAGCACTCAAATGTACTTCAGAGTCGTGTCAATCGCTGAGAACGTCAATGTCTGTCCGCACCTCTATCGGGACGCGGGCACACCAGACGGTTACTAGAAAACAAAAATAACTAAACGCCACAACGATTACTTTTCAAAGTAAAAGAAAAAAAAAAGCAGTCCCATTACAGGCCTGGACAGGCCCACAGGGTTCCAGGAGGTTGAGGCTCCCAGATTTCTAGACAATCGGCACATGAAGGTGGTAAGGTTGTCAGCCCTACGCACCGGCCGCGTTTACCCCCCAGGAAATATTCCTGGTACTCATTTCCGTTAGAGGCTGAGTCGACCCCAGGGCCATAGTGCGACCGACAGGATTATGCCAATGAAAAATTCCACTGACACCATCGGGAATCGAACCCGCGACCTGCCGGTTTGTAGCACAGTGCCTCAACCAACTGCGCCACCGCGGTCCCCCCTTTTCAAAGTACTATCAGAAATACGTATATTGTAGAAGCCTAACACAGATTCTGCTCTTCTGTACAATACTCCCTTTCCACCATTCAACAGACGCATTAAACAAGCAGAGGGCAGGACTGGAAATGCGAATATGGCGAAATGCAACGCGGATTTGGAGCACCGCAGCGGCATACAGCAACATGAATTCAGGAATCCTAAGGGTTCCCCCCCCCCCTCCTCCACATAAGCACACACATGCACACACCGTGAGGCATTTATACAAAGCAGTCCATCGATTCTAGAATCTAGAGCATCAGACGTTCAATTACTCAGTCTTGGAAACACCAAAGATCAGAGTGAGGAAACACGAAAAATGCACTTCCGATCTCGAACATTTCAGAATGGTTTCGCATGAGAGGGCACGTACTTGTGATTAGTACATGGGTGTGTCTGGGTAAGACTACGGACTGGACACACACTACCCTGACACAGATATTTCTTGTTTTCTTCATGCGCCAAAACAACTGCAGGAACGCCACGCCCCCCCCCCCCCACTTCATCGTTCAGGATCATGCCATATCTCATTCCATGCCACATAACCTCAGTACTTAATACAGTGTAATATAATAACGGAGATATGGTTTATGATTATATGTGTGTGATACCGTGCTCACTCCGTTTCCATGGAAACACGTACTGTTCTCGTGCTTAAATAAGTGACAGTTCAGTGTTTGGAATTTTCACCTGAACATGAAGACATGCTTAATTCAATGTTTTAACTAAGATCTACAGGAAGAAGATAAAGGTGCGAATGGGATGACAGGGGATGAGGTACGAAAATTCGAAAGTAAATATCCTTCGCTAAATTTTAAAGTGCCTTTTCCACTAGTAAATAAATAGCCAACTATCTACAGCACTAGCATTAGTGCTGCATCACAACCCCCATAATAAAAAGGTTCCCACAAGTTTCCATATATCCGACTCCATCCACTTAGCACATTTATGACCTGGACACTGGAAGCAGCAGGAGGATGTAGAAAATTGCACAAAAATTTCATCAAAACGTTTCCTTCCAAACAACAGGATCTATTTAGTAACACAAAGATACGGAGGAAGACGCAGACACAGACTCATGGGTTACGACATCTTAGTTCAAAAACCTCAACGGCAACCTGGGTGTAGTTCGGAGAATAATTTTACAGATGACCTTGAAGAAATAGGTTGTGAGGATGTGGAATGGATAAGGGTTCAGTGGGTAGGCTCTCGTAGATCTTCGGGTTCCATAAAAGGCTGAATAACTTTTAGAGACCAGATGAGGCACTATCAACTTCTAAAAAAACACTCTATTTCACTTACAGCATTTAAAATCATAACAACGATGATCAGACAGTTTCTTCGCGAAGAAACTGTTAGAAGGAATATTGTTAGAAATCAGAACTGAATACGGTACCAGAAAAAGAATGAATATTGTTAGAAATCGGAACTGAATACGGTACCCGAAAAAGAATGAATATTGTTAGAAATCAGAACTGAATACGGTACCAGAAAAAGAATGAATATTGTTAGAAATCAGAACTGAATGCGGTAGCAGAAAATTTCAAGGATTAACACAGAAGTGACGACGCCAAAAATGAATTATGGATTAATTCCATCACAAAGTTGCGCATTAAAGAAATAAATGGTAGAAAAACGTTTAAAGGGATGAAGGAAACTCGTAAGAAAAGTCCCTACCAGATTCTTAGGCGCGTTAATAAAGTTTCGAAGAGAGACTCTTAGCTTCTTTATGTATGTGTACGTGTGTCTGTCCGTCCGTCCGTCCGTCTGCCCGCTTGCAACAACTTGGCTCCCACTGGATGAATTTTCATGAGCTTTTATGTTTGAGAATTTTTCGAAAAATATGTCTGGGGAATTCAAGTTTTATTAAGACCTGACGAAAATAACGGGTACTTTACATGAACAACCACGTACATTTATGATAATATCTCGCTGAATTCTTCTTAGAATGAGAAATATTTGAAACAAATGTTGTAGGGAAAATCAAAACATATTTTATGTTCAATGACGGTTTTCGGAAAATCGTGCCCTTTTTTAGAAAATGTGGAAAAATATGGCACAGCCAGACGGGCCACGGATGACAATATAATACGGCGCATGCGCCTTGCGTGCTGGATAACTAAGGCTACAGACACACTCAGAATATGTAATAGTTACTGCTTTTCAACGGCAACACTGGTTACGCGAACGCGCCTGAATGTTACGTTTACACGTACATCGCCCGTCTTGTTAACATTTTGAAGCCCAGCAGTAAATGTACACACCTCTTCCTGCAGTATTACAAAACTCATCTACCCACACACACACTGTATTTCTGCATTTCATACGATACAATAAGCACTGCAAGTTTTCCTAAACAACATTGTCTGACTCGCTTTTATAATGGACACCGACTGTGTTCTCTGTAACGTGGGAAGAGAATTTAATATAGGCTCTAATTTGGACAAACGTCAGTATTCACAGAGTTAATGGAGACGAAACAGCCCATAGGGCATAAGTAGGGAAAGTAATGACGATGAAGATTTAACCCTTTGAATCCCAGTAGTTACTACAGTACCGCGGTGTTTTCCCGTTACAAACTCCGCGCGTTACCCACATAATGTATTTATGTGTGTCTACGATCTCAGAATTACAGCGATTATTGCCCTGTTGGTATTCATGAAAGAGACACGATAGCTCCTGTGAAGTAGAAAATCAATTTTTAAATATCATTTACACATATCTCAGACATAAAGGGTTAAGAAGAAACTAGCAGTCTAAACCTGTACCAAGCATATAATTCGACGGACAAAGGGAGCCCTTACTTGTGTAGACCGACCTGTAAGCTGCAGTGGGATCGATGCCACAACAACCTTTCATATACGACATCCGGAAGTATGCAAAAGCATGGCAGTCATTTCATAGTCATACGAACACAAGCGTGGCCACAGAAGGCTTGCATTATCGATCACGGAGCTTTGTCAACTAGAATATCGTGTTTCCCACATCCCTTTAATTATGGGTTATAATTTACCATTGGTGTTTTATTAGGGACAGCGGCGACTGATGCAAATAGAATTACAAACCATTAAAACTCCAACCACGATATCCGTATGCATAGCCTGCATTTAAAAGTTATGTAAACAGTATACGTTCAGTGTCATAATGAGCGTGCAGAACGGAAATCATATAAAGGTGGCTAACAAATCCTTCGAAAATGTAACAGAGGTAAAATATTTAGGAACGACAGTAACAAATAAAAATTGTATTCACGAAGAACTTAAAAAGCAGATTAAATTCGGGGGGAGGGGCGGGGGGTAGCATGTATAGGCCTAGTGTATTCAAGTTCGCGGCACACACTTGCAATTAAAGATGCAACGTGATAGACAAGGGAAAGGCAAGTGCACATTAATAGGACGTCAAAATGCTTTGGAATGATGAACAAAATTAACGGGGAAGAAGGGATATGTATGGACACGTACAGAAGATCGACGCCGGTCCGCAGTTTATTAAACATGTAGTATCAATTGGTGTGGTTATTCTGCGTCTATGAGAGGATAATTGCGTACAATGTCTTGACTATTAAATACTAAGGAAGCAAACATATTTCGAAGTGACAATCCTGGCATATGCCAGGTGGGACTGGGGAAAAGACGGGAGTGTCTACCGGGATAGGTGACCTGCAGACAAAAAGTCACGCGTGTGACCGCTTTACATAGCCTAAAATAAAGGATCGTTATCTTTAAACATCATACGGAAACAATGGACCACAAATGTAGTAGACATCTACTGAAACCAATCCACAATGAGAGTTTTGTTCATGGGCGTTCTGGTGATCCTGTGGTATTTACCTGCACCTAAGGTAAAGTGTCAGAAACGGACTTCACTAAGCTGGGCAGTATCGACTTAAATGCACTGGGAATGTAAAACGGCGAGTAAAATATTGAAGGAAGATGTTCTGATAAGACAAACATTTCCATTAGTCAGAAAAAACCGTGCTGCTATTCAGTTCACTGCATCAAAGGCACACGGATGTTCTCGGTCGGACCTCTATCCACTCTTGCACCGTTTTTACTTCATCGTGCTCCACTCCTCCACATGTAATTTTATCAGTGTCGATTTTACGATTGTCCCGGATATGCCGACTGCAGTATTCCTAAACTTCTCTCGCGATATAACCGATGGCCGCCCAGAACGCCGGTCATCAGCAGTGCTACTTTGATTCTTCTTATCCTTTCTTATAAATTCGTCTGGTTCGTAGAGATATCGTAAATTTTGCTATCATGCATCAGCTATCCTGTCTCGTGCAGCTATCGGCAGATTGAAATGTCGCTCTGCCGTAAATTTTGCTAGTCTTCACATCCTCCGAATTCCCCAATCCAACGCCCCCAAAAAAACCGATCACAACTAGCAGTTCTTCTTTTTTACGTAACATCAGCACGGCGGCCGTGTTAAACCTGTCAAAGTACTCGTATTATCACTTAAAACTACTCAAAATACAACGAAAAACTACCTCGTACATACGACAAATAGTTCATATTGCTGATACCCGCAATAATTTCCCAATGTTGCCAGCATCACCTTTTGAGGTTGACCACGGTTGTTTTCACTTTATTGCTTTCCCTCGTACATATTCGGTTGCATCTTCAGACAGTAATTAATATGAAGTACGCGTAATCTCTAATAATTAAAAGGAATTATCGTCCCGAAACCCTCTGTTACTAACTTGAGAGGCACAGGTGCACAAAAATTTCGTAATTTCCTGTTTATCAGTCACTTTCCACTCTGTACTGTCAAGAAGTGAGAGAACAGTAACCGTAACAATCCGACATATATTCTAATTAGAGCGCGTCTCTCAGGCCACAAGTATACAGCACAGAGCAGCCTAGAGACAAATGGCAAACCAACTGAGCCCACAAGCTTCTCTACCACCCAAAAAGTCTGTTCGACGTAACATATACACATATATAATAGACTCCAACATATATATTGCTGTTTTTATTTCTCTGTTTTCGGCTTTTACAACACACGCAATACTGTAAGACAGAGATCTCCATCACTAAATGTTATCGTGTTGTATGCAAATGATCTTTGTGTACGTATTTTTATAATGCCTTATGATGGCTTTTAGATAAGGCAGAAACATGTGTAATGTATGTTAAATCAATGCAAAGTATAGTTGTGATTGACTACCGCTGTTTACCTCTCTAACACATCTCTTGTTATATATGCGAGCGTTAAATAATTTGAATATGTATACGATAGTTAGTTTTGGTACTAATTTTATGGTAACATGGATTTACAATTTAGAGGAAACTTAGTTGGGCCACGAGCCAGGGGTGATAATGTATACATACGTTGGTATTTGGTGCACTACGTACTTCGACCGCGAGACAAGAATGCTTACTGGAGGCTGCGTGACGACGAGATGTTGGCGCGCCATGGTCAGCGTACGGACTTTGCTTGTGTTCCGGCTACTGTGGGTACGTTAGGTCAGTATGATCATGCCATGACGTCCTGAATTTTGCCCCAGTGGCTGGGGGGTGCCTGACGTCATCGTAGGATCATATAGAGGGTAGCGTGAGCTGCTTCGGGGGGCCAGCCATTTTCCATACTTTTCGTCTGTGACATCATAATAGCACTCAATTCAGCGCAGCCGCGGCCTCGAGTCATTCGCTGTCGCGGTCACCGATGCAACAGTAACTCTTCATAGAACATCTCTACCAGACTGTACTACCGTACAATAAACCGTTCAACACCAGCTTCTTTGCTCGGCTTGGTCCGTTTGTGTGAATATTCCTACTCCACGCCTCCCAATCCCCGCCGCTCGGGAATTCTGGCATTTCCCAAGGTTCCAGCCGCCCTGGGATACAACACTGTTACGATGTATAATGAGCTTTGTTTGCAATGTTTGGTCAATTAAATTTTTATTATAAAGGATTATGTATATGAATGTATACATGTGTGTGTGTGTGCGTGCATGCTCACTTATGTACGTTCTCTTTGCCAAGCGTCACGCCACGTCTTCCCTAACCTTTTAAAGCCTAGCGGTAACTTTCCGTACCACCAGGTTTAACATTAAAAAATTCTACGTGGTGCCCACATTGCGTTTATGTGTTTTGTACGGATCTCAGAACAAACAGCAACTTCTGCCTTATAAAACATTAAGAGACTGGTTTTTATAACCGAAGTGGAAAGTGTTTACAGCGCGGTACGCACTGAGTCCTTATATAAAACAGATACACTTCGTCTTTAAAGGGTTAACCCTCTGACGACTAAATCAGAGTCAAAGTTACATTACGACTGATGGTCGGTCGGTCGGTCGATCAGTCAGGTAGTCTTGGTTTCGAGACCCTTGTGGGTCTCAAGACCAGCCGGTCTGTGTGTTAAGTAGTATGGTCTGTCAGTGTGACGGCAGTGCGGGTCCGTCCGTTGTCATAAGTTCTAAAAACCTAAATAAACATAGATCTTACTCGTACATAAAGATTCTGTTTGTAGCTCACATGGAACACAATGAGCTTCCATGAGGAAGACAAATCGGCAAATGTTGTATCAGGAAATAAGAGCCGTTTCTTGTGAGAATCATAAATAATAAACAAATACACTGTGTGGACAAAATTCGGAGTTGCAGTGTTAAAAAAACCGTCAGTACGTACACTGACCACTAGACTTCAAAGGGTTAAAATATGCGCTGGTCGAAAGGCAGAGATGACAATGTGTACAACAGAAGTTTAATTGAAAGATCTGTAAAGCAGAGACCATTTGGGAGGCCTAAGTAGCCGCGGATGAGGGTTACCATTATAGCAGTTCTTACGGTCAAAGGGGTGCGAGCGTGGATCGAATTATACTGGCTCTGGACAGGTACAAAGGCCAGCGCCAATGAACGCGATAATAAACCCGCCGGTTGCATAAAGTGCCAAATTTCTTAGGCAGCTCAGCAAGTGTCGTCTCAAGAACGACTCTTCTCCATGGAGTTAAAAGTGCACACACAACAAGCTATACAACCGAGCCCTGTTATGCATGGTTGCCTTGCACAAATTCATTTACCTAACAGATGTCAATTCCGGGGTCAAATGTGGTGAGAAACGGCCGAGCTTGAAATGATGCAGAACATGGGTCCCACGCCCGACATTAATTCCAATGCACCGACAGACAGGCTTGCTGATTCCATCCGTCGCCCTCAGAGAACGAAAATAACAAACACGAATCTGCAATTCAGAGTTATTTATGCAGTTTTGAACTACGCACGGCACTTCAACGAGGAACTGCATAACACTGTTAACTCTGCATACCACTTCTTACCATCTCATTTATGAGGGAGGTGGGGGCTGGAGGGATGATGACAAAACATTTCAGGAACGTGGAAGTCTATAGTTTCAAATATTCTAGTCAGTATAACTAGAATGCCCTACATTTTGCAGCAAACTGCTTACAAAGCTTCTGTAAAGGTAACTGTAACACAGTACGTTAAAGCGCGGTATTACGAACATTAAAGAGAATTCCCGTCGAACTATTCTACTGTGAGAGTGGGGCACCATTAAGGACGAATGTTTTAACCGCCGCACATTCGGTCCCCCATTGAAGACCCCAAGACGCCCCCTTGTTTGGACTTCTCCCACAATAAAGTACAATGCTGGAATATGGTCCATGAATATTTGTTGGCCTGGCGAGATAGGGGCGGGGGGGCCAAAAAAATTTTGATATAGTGGAATGGAGCACCCAGGGCTGAAATCTCGGTACCACTAAAACATGCCGTCGTTTGGTGCTGACAGAATACGCAGTTTGTATTCACACCGCTCCCCCACACAACCACCGTATGCGTCGAAAAGTAATCAACATATTTAGACTATTCAAGTTCATTTGTCAGTCCATTTGTTCATAATTAATTACAGCCGATCACCCTAAAACTTCACACATAACCCACAATCCGAACTTTACACCCGTCCCAGAGTGAAAGCATTCTGGGGGTTCCTTTTATTTCTGGGATACGACGTCGCGCCACTGCGTAATTGGTCACTGACCTTTTCGAGACAACTCAGTGGTCTCGTCTTCAATGGTCGAAGTATTGAAGAACATTTCGGCATTTCGGCTCTTGAAGATCAGACAACTGTTGTGTCGAAACGTCGGGAACCGATTACCAGGTGACGCAGCGTCAATCCCAGAAGAACAGAAACTTCAGTTACACCGCTAAGAAAACCTGAAACGTCGCAAAAATATTGACTTCACAGAAACAAGAACACAGGCACTGCCGTTTTCTGATAAACAACCTTTGCGTAGAAACATACTGAAACGCGGGTCTTGGAAATTTACTGCGTCTTCGTGCATTCTCTTCTAGTGATGCATTCTATTCTAGTTATCAACACACTAACAACCAAGACATGGCCGTATAACCATTACATTTGTGTGTGAGGGGGCGTGCCACAGCACAATTTCAAACAATTTGAGTTACCGGTGTATTCAATTTATTATACCAACTAGAGTCGAGCTCGGTTATAACGTCAAGAAAGGGACTGAATATTATATGTCGTTATAAACGAGTGTTGTTATAACCGAGGAGTATAATGTTATGGTTAAGAGTGAGGAATTAATTGGTACCACAGAATATCTGACGGTATAGACGAGGTGTTGTATAAACCGATGTCCTTATAACAGGGTTCAAATTTCCACAAGTCGAATCACAACTAGAACAGTCTAGGCAATATTGCTAACCCAAAACCTGCAAACCGAGAGATTATAGGACCAGCAGGTTTCAGTTTCGGACCACAATATTACAACGGTCTTCAGTGCACAGGCTGATTGCTATGCATTCAAGTATTTGATACTTAACAGATTCTGTCAGTAAATATTTTCTGCTACACCCTGTACTTGCAATGCAATAGAAACGTAATATGCGCAGGCCAGAGAATGGCCTGCAGCATTTACCAGATCACGACGGCACATCGTTATACGTTACACGTTACACGTTACACGTTACTACGAACATTCCCGGATTTCTAGAACGCAAAAGCTCCCCTGTTACCTGTGTAATTCTAATTTAGCTAGCGGGCTGGCCGCTTGGAATATCGGTTAACCGGCACAATGTTCGATACCCATAACTGCCGCTAACGAGGTGTTAGAAACACCTGATAATTGGTGATTAATAATTTTCGTTACAACAGAATAATGACCTCCAAACTCATGTGGGCGTACAGCTGTTTTAGAAATAGGCAAGAGCAGTTCCACATACTTCTTCCTCGCAGTACCTCCGAGCCTCCCCCTGTCACTACCATTTCACCAGCGTCCAACACCCATATTCATTCAACTACAATAATCGACGCTATAAGCGTCGCCAGATACAACACACTTAAATCACAATATGAGAGCAGAGGCGTTGCTGCATATGTTGCACCAGCAACCAGCGAAATGCGGCCCGCGGGCCGCATAAGGTCCTTCTACCTATGCAATGCGACCCTTCATTTAATATCAGAAACACACACAAAAAAAAAAAATGAAATTTGACAAATACCGCATTTGTACACAAATATTAGTCACTTATGTGTTGTGTTATTGGCAATACAGAATACTTTTCATTAATGCAAGGTCTGAAAATGAAAGTTTTACAATATTTTAAGCTATGGCAATGCATGGCGAAACAGTTTGTACGAATAAGGAACACATGGTTTTATGGATTAAATCACATGCAGAATCAAGTCTTCATAAAACACCTCTATGAGAACGACAAGTCTCATAAACCACAGTTGAAAACTGACAAAAGGGTGAGCAGCCATAGATAATTTTATACAATTTATCATTATTAAGGTAATCACAAATCCATGATAGTGTCTTTAAGCGTAAAAGGGGAGTTTTATTATGGATATTAAACAAATTAGGTGTGGAAGTGTGGGCTAGATTGAACAGACTCAAGTAATGTCTGCTGGCGGGCTACTGTGAACGCACTAACAAACATAAGGCGGAGCTAAGCGCCTGACAGTTCCTCGAAAAGGATTCTGTTCTGGGGAGTTAGTTTGTTAATTACTACTTCACGCAAGTGAAGGCAATTTTTTTCTTAGCAAGGATCAAAATCAGAGGCCGCCTGGTGGCACAGTGCGTGCTCTGTGGGTTGCCCCGGTGTCACCCACCACGGGACCTCATGTTAACTTCCTAATGTGAGATCAGAGGGTTGTGTTCACTACAGAGGAAATTAGAAGCTTCAACTCCCTAGAGTCGTCTCCCTGAGCCAAATGGAATGTGCAAAGCTGTACCAGCCGCTTCCGCCGAGAGGCAGTCGCTTCCCCAGACAGTTTGTCCTCCAACCGGTCTGAAAACCGTCAGGCTGTCTCTAACGTTTCTCTGTCACTCAGCGACACTCTGGCAGCAGAACCGGAAGGTTCAGCACGACTAATAGTAAACCCAATTCCGTCAACCTTACTTCCTCACAGCCTGCTTCCATAAAACTAATCTTACCATCTTCCAAATGACAGTAAACCATAAACATTCCGCATCAAAATTCTGTACGTATTACTTGTGCTTCACATCATAGCAACATACCAAATTCAACAAAAATCCCAAAATTTTCGTTCTGGACTACCGCACTTCGAAAATTTGGTATTGAGAATATGAACATTCTTAAATATTACGCACAAAATACTGTTTGTAGGTCCAATTACGAACACGACGATGAGGTTATAATTTTTAAGGAGGACGTCCCGTTGTTTTGTATACAATAATAAAAAGAAGAAACAATACTGCCAACACAACTGTTGTGTTGACAGTACTGTTTCCTCTCTGTATTTTGATGTTATGTCCTACAAACTTAACGCTTACAGAAATCAACAATACTGACTTCTAAGATGTTACGCTGTGCAGTCTGGTAGAAACTTACAGACGTTTCAGAGGAATATACTGAGTCAGTTTTCAGGGTAGACGTGTATAAAACATCAGTATCAAAGGCAGTAGGTTCCTCCGAAACGTCAGTCAAAGTCTAAAAAACTGCAGGGTGGCACATCCCATTAGACGTGCCGTTCATAGCCACTGCTGTGAGAACCTAAAACCTCATACACAATACTCGTGCTAAGTTTTTCAAAAAATAAAATAACAAACGAAGTACCAATGACTCCGCAGCACTGAATCTATAGAGTAGAAAAGTCAGTTTTGCCCGAAACTTGTTTCCGTGTTGATCTGCAGCGTCTTAGAAACTTGGTCGCATGATAACAATTTATGGAGTGAATTTCAAACATTTATTCAAGTCAACAGCTTCATTCCCTCCACCACAGAACCACAGCTTGTCTTTTGGAACATTCCGGACCTTACAGTTCCTTTATCGCCCCCATATAGATCCCAGGTCCGCAGGGTTCTCTCCTCCCCTTTCTCTGACAGTCCTTTCCAGCGTATCTAGGACCTAAACAGCAAGTTTTCTTACTATAAACACGTGCATTAGACAAGTTTATCAAAGCCGGTGTCAGTACTTACCATACGAAGATAGCAAGTACACAGAATGTGTTTCAAGTTTTTTGACAGGTCGTGTGGTAGAAGGCTGTTGCTAAGAGAGGTCGGGCGAAGGAAAGTTATTCTCTGGAGTGCGATCAAAACTTCCCGCCGTGTAATACAAAAGAGGGTGGGTCATACTGCCTATAGAATAGTCTGCATTATGAACCAACCACGTAAGAACAAGACAGGATGCTCCGTAACTTGGTAACCCAAAGCGACTTATAATTGTAATTTGTAAGAATAATAAATTCTAGAGGACACAGTTTGAGATAACCAAGTGCGGACCTTCTTAACCTTTTAAAGCCTAGCGGTAACTTTACGTACCACTAGGTTTAACATTAAAAAATTCTACGTGGTGCCCACATTGCGTTTATGTGTTTTGTACGGATCTCAGAACAAATAGCAACTCTTGCCTTATAAAACATTAAGAGACTGGTTTTTATAACCGAAGTGGAGAGTGTTTACAGCGCGGTACGCACTCAGTCCTTATATAAGACAGATACGCTTCGTCTTTAAAGGGTTAATATACTAATACAGTCGGATAAGGTAAAGAAAAGGACGTAAATCTTCATACATTCGTCATATCAAAACTAGGATAAGATGATTAGCTTTAGGCCGAGGCCGCAGTAACACTGAGGAAAGCGACCCTGATAACCAGAACAAAGAAGGGTGGGAAGGCCCCAGTGTGGATGACGGTAAAAAAAACGGCTGTCGAGCCAGCAGCACGTCATTTTACTGACTGAGGTATCGGTATATCTTGACTCTCATAAACGATTTAACTATTCATATAACTATATATGTAAGCGGTCGCATCAGCTTCCCAGCAACCAAGATGATATGCGCCCAACCAGAGTGGCCAAGCTATTAAAAAATTTCATTTCTAATTTTTAACCCGTACCTTGTTCGCTGCAGTTAAGCTTGCACCAGTGAGAATTCCAAGGACACGGGGCAGCTCATTTGGTATAGCAGTTAGGCTATGCAATGGACAACAGAGGAATCGTGGTTCGATTTCCGAATTTTCTACTCCTTTAAAACGCCCCGACCCGCCGCGGGACCCACCCAATCTCCTACACAATGGGCACCGCAGGCTGTTTCCCAGGTAATAAATCAGCCGATAAGCGGAGCTGACCACTCTCCTCCAACTTAAGATCAGGCTAAGAATAAGTCGAGCTATTCCTCCATTTCTACATATGCTTCCGTGGCATGCATAGAGACAACTTTAGCGTTAACTATCTAGCCTGTGGAAACAGTGACGTTTACACGTGTAAAACTTCATCCAAATAAATATGTTGGATACACTTCGAATAAAATGTGCATAAACTGATACATAAATACTGTCGAACGAAAGGTCCATTAGAGCAGCAGACCTGAAAAATAACCGTGACAAGGAAACTAAGTAATCGTTCCGTTCGCGAAGGTCCTACATGTACTTAAGTTAGGTAACATACTGCACAATTTGCACTCTGAATTTGCTCTATTTGTGCCAATTTTTCTACAACATCTCCACGCGTCTTATTGGTATTTCTGTCCATTAGGCTCGGCCGACGTAAATCTGGAATACACATGCACCTCCACCACACTTCGTATAATAAAAAACCAACACAGGATATAGGAAGTCGATTTGCGTCAAAATATGACAGAACAGACTGTATAGAATGCTTTATCTTTGTCGTCCCTGCAACAACAAATTGCAATTTCCGTGCACACAGACCTATTCCATTCGTTTCATTCTTCCTCTGTAAACATTTACAACTCTGCTTCTGTTCAGTATTACAAGTATATACACCTTCTCCCATCAGTCTCGTGTTTTACTAGGCAAACACTGCCGCAGCGCTGAAGCTTCTGACATCGCGAATTGAATTCTGTGGAGACGCCTTTCCGTGGATAGATTTTAAATTTTCCAAAATAAATCGTTAACAAGAGCGTTCAAATAAATGGATAGACCATTTAAAATGAATATCATCAAGCCAAATACCGTAGCTGCTACAGGCAGAGGACCCAGCGACGTATGACACAACGATGGAACACTTTGAACACTTGTTACCAGCTTTATCCATAACAACGCTGACGATGGCAAAGGTGCTGGCCGTTGACGTGATGCAAGCGCACGGGGCTTTTCGTGCTGCTGCCGTAGTATGTGTTCATTTCTGTTGAATTGTAAGCACAAACTCTAATTTACATCCTTGCGATAACGTCCACGCCCTCAGGGCTTACATCTTAAACACAAATTTAATATCAACCTCGTATCTAACCCTCTGCCACGCAAGTGTCCTCTTCCCTTCAGGCTTTCTGAATAAGATGTATGAAATTTCCAGTTTCCATGTGCGTTCTACACGTCTCGTCCACACTGTCCTTAATTAAGCAGAGGTTTTCTCTCCACATTCATATTATTTCCCCTATCTTAAGTACTGATATTTTCCTAACCACGTCTCCCGCAAATTTTGATAAATGATATTCTTCTTTCGGAGTAAAATATTAAATTTCACGTCCATAGAAAGCAACAGGTAAAATTATAATTTTTTATGTTTCAACCTTCACATTACTAGGCAGCAGAATGTAGATTTCAAAAACCTTCTATTGCCCGAATTTATATGCACTTAACTTCTTTGTGAATCTCACGCTAACCCAAATATTTTAAAGCTGTCACACACTCTACTGGCGCAGTGGCTTTCTTTATAGTACATATTCTTATAAGATATAAGCACTATATATACGTATATATTTTCTGCATCTATGTCTAGCCGCTAACTATGAACACTACTTAATATTTCACACGTAATTATAAAGGGGGCCGTTTTACAGCTTAGGCGGTTAGCCGGCACTCTCTCAACGCGGGTTTCGTCTGTCAGTATCATTCCACTAATTCTCCACACCCGTATTTCATTCATCTACCACCGACGCAGCATAAAAACCACTCTTTGTAACTCTAATATAATTACGTTCACTGGAAATTCATTTTCATTTAGCTAATATCATTTCATAAATGGCTGTTAAGAAACGCATTCATTCCGTTACTGTACTTGACATTAAACATTTCTGTGAACTCACCCATTCTTATGCAGTTCCTTCTTGCTGACGCAGACGGCAGTAAAGGCGTCCTCCAGCAGGCAGAGTTCCTTCTTCTTACAGTTGAGAGGGTGACACAAGTCACCTGCAACACAAGAACACTCACTACTAAACGCCCTAAAGGACAGATGGGAACATTCAGCGATATTCAACACTATTTAGTCATTAGAAACAAAACACAAATGTTGGTAATTGTAAACAAAGTTGGAAATGTATGCAGGGCGTAACACTGACTAATTGTTGTTCTCCCCCAAAAACTTTCTCCGTTTTCTGGCAACAGTCTGCTCTGCTCTGTTCAACCGATATAGATTCGATCATGATAGACTGCTATGTTCAGATCGTTAGCCGTTTCGTCTGCTACAGCTTGTACCTCACACAGAATACATCCTCTGTCACCTGCTAATTGTACAGCGTCACGTCAGCTCGTACCTCAGAGTGAACACAGCCTCCATTATAAATACCAATTACACAAATGCACGTAAGTCTTCGTGTAAAGTACTTGTTATTTTTGTCCGATTTTAACCAAATTTGGACTTGGTCGACAAATTTTAGCAGAAATCCCCAGTATAAAATCTCACAAAAAAATTCGTGCAGTGCAAGCCGAATTGTTCGATGTGGACAGACAGACAGACAGACAGACATGACGAAGCCAACAGTCGCTTTACGCTGTTAGTTTGTGCCTAATAAAACAGTACTTCCGTCAGTGAAGGTACATGTAACGTTGTTCCTATGCTTAGGGGTGGAGATGCAGCTCCACCTACTTTTAACCATGGTACTAGATGGACACGAGTGTTCATCTTCTTCAAGACTCTGTCGCTTTATCCCTGGGTGAAAGCGACCCCGACACACTGAATGTGGGCTTCGGAGAGCCCGACAGGTAGTCTGAAGCTCTGTAAATGAGAAAATAGTCCCTTGCTCCTGCCAGGAATCGAATTACGATTCCGCGGTCATCCAGGCTGCAGCTTAGTCATTATGCCGACTGCACCGTTTAGGCTCCTTTTTTCAGTTCCTGCAAAATACTATGCATGCTATATAACGCAACGCTCTACGGAAAACAGATCAAAACACCGGTTTCATGACAGTAAGGACTATGCAATAGAACAGACTCCAGATCCTGAACGAACAGATGAACTGTCGCCTGGTAACCAAATTTCATTTAGAACTATTCACAGGGACTGACCGCCACTCAAATGATTCAAACAAGATTGTGTAGATTTATCGGTTTCCCCGTTTATCCGAAATCAATCCGTTACGTTTGTCACGTTCTGTTTCTGTACCATACACATTGCACCCCTCAAAAGTGGCGTCGCCGCACCAGTCAAAACAAGAATATGAAACCTACAGCTGCTCTTCACCGAGATACATTTCAGCGCGTTAAGACAACAGCTGAATCACAAGCCTGGGGCGTGTCGAGCTACTTACAAACGGATATCACACAAAAACAAGAAGCTAACATTCAGAGAGTACCTGTTTGCTCGTTTATCTTCTAACGTTTAATAAACATTTAAATTTTAAATATAGCCTTTATTTTATGGAAATAATGTACAACAACCAAGTCTGACCCCCTACAAACTCTCCTCCCCACTCATTACAAAGTCGCTTATTGTGCCCTTCCCTAACCCCTCTATTCCCTCCTTGCCTACTTAACGGAAATGAGGAATGCGGAGGGGAACAAAACTGACATCAAAATGCGTAACCGGATGACAAGTTTTACTTCAAAGTGACACTGACAACGCTGGGGGAAAAAAAAAGAAAAGAAAATAAAAAAAAGGCAGATCTATATCACACCTTCCGTAATTTGCACGAGACGTACTTTAGTAACTTTTCGGTAGGTAAAATCTCGTGAGATGGCTGCCACTCAGCCCCACTAATACATCAATGCACAACCATCTGTGAGGGATTCATGACGTCACAAGGTGTGAAAACTTGTTCAGCTGTAGTTTATTTAACAACACTTTTGGTATCGCAGACAACACGCAACTAAATGGCACGATTAGGCTATTGGTGAAAAGAATCAGAAGTTATTTAAAAGGTTGTGGCCTCATTTCTCTTTGGAGAAACTGAGGAAAATGTGTGCCAACCACTTTCCGGTCTAAAATTTGCATCCAAGATTTCCCGAGTATACAGGATTTCTACCCACTGAGTCGTGAAGATCTATAGACTGGGGGCTTGGAATTTATGGAAGGATTGCATATCAGCAGTGTATGAATAACTGAATAAACCAAAGGGATGTTTATGAACGCACGGCAGGATTCAAAGGAGTTCTGACGGGCACTGTTAGCGTATTCTGCATGGGCATCAACTGTGACATGCATTGCGGTTAGCAGCAGCTCCACCAAGGTATCCCAACCAAACAATCGCGATGAAATTGCAACCGATATGGAGCAATCGTGAAAAGACGTGGAAGACGATATTAATGGCTAACCAAAAGTCCTTCATTCTGAATTAAATAATCCTGCGTGTCGATGACAATGTAATGAAAATTTGGGCGGTTACGTAGAAAAATAAGACATGACAAGAGTCTACTGAGTGAGTTTGTTGTCCAGTACTAGTAGTACAACTGGTTGTAACTTAATACTGACACACAATTTGTGGGCTCTACTTTATCCCTGACAACCAATTCCGTTTTGAACGTGACAAGTAAATGAAATTTCGATACAATGAGTGAAGTTATATTTTTTATTTGCTGTGTACAGTGAAGGAAGAAAGAGAAAGGCCAAAATAAATAGCGTTAAGGCAAAAAAAAGGGGGGGAACAGAAAAGGTAAGGGGAAAAATGTATGAAGAGGAAAGAAAATAGGAAAACAGGAACAGAAAGGGTAAGGGAAGAAAATGTACGAACATGAAAGAAAATGAGAAGAAAATAGAAATTACCGGACAGAGAAAGGGGAGTAATATCGTTCATCGGCGCGGAACAAGTACCCTGTAAGTACCCTGCAGTCATTCTCAAGCATTAGGTAAACACAAAGACGGCAGAAGCAAAAGTCAGTAAGAATTCAGAATAACATTGGGAGCCGGGCACTGATTCCTGCTAGTCGGATGTTGTTTTTATGCGTTACATGTACGAAATGCAAACATAAATGACAAATGGGGAGACCGTGTATATCCTCACTTGTGTCTCACTCTCAGAACCACTTAGAAGGATTTCGGTGAAACTTTCTGGGGACCCATCGAATTTCCATAACCACTACTTTAAACAAAGCACAAACTAAAACAAAATTTTCCGTAAATGGTTCTCAAACAAACGTTGAGGCTTTCAGGACTTCTGGATTTGTCCATTTCCAGTGTTCCAAAAACACAAAAAGAAGGAACACAACATGTCAGCAGCTGGGTCTGTTTGCCTCTTAGGTGTAAGAAAAGGTGGGGTGATATCTAGTGAGATGGGTCCATCAGACAGCGACCAAAGATTCAGAATATTTCTGTCTAAGAGGCCCAAAGCGAGAAGTGCCTCCCCACCTTTGTACCCGACACCCAAACACCCATTTTACACGTCAAATGTCACTTATCTGCACTTTTGGAACATAAAACGATGGACGAAGTCCAGCAGCTACATGGTTCTAAATATACGGCTGTCAGAACCTTAAGAGAAGTGAACAATTGCGCGACTACCCACGAGACACCTGCGGCCCAACCCAGCGGGAAAGGGAGACTTTCCTCGGAGGTAAAGCGGCCAGCCAGTGAAGCTAGCCATTCATGTCCATGTTAGTTCCCATGTTAAGAATGTCTAGAGCTATACCTCATCTTCCCCAAACGACTTCATGGCTCAGTGTTTAGAGAAGCACAGGGATATGTTTACCTCCATTAGAACAACACATAAATACAGACACGCCGAAAACTCAAGCTGTGGTTTCTCTCAGTTCTGTAGAGTTCTGACAATAGTGTACGCAGTTCATAACCAATCGCCTTTTGGTTTTTGTCCAACGTCTAATGTACAAATGAAGCAAAACATTTCGGAAGCCGCCTCTGCTCCCACCATCAGGTGAGACATCGGGAAACGCACATCCTGTGACGGACGCCTTATAAAGAGCCACTCCTAAGTACGTCCCTGTGACGTACTTAGGAGTGGCCGTTTCTGAATGTGGTGTCTGTGACGCACTTCCCTATTACTCCGTGTTTGAACTTACCACATCTGAAGCTGCCTATAAGAGAATCTAAAGCGACTCACTTCAGTTCTATTTAATTCGTATCTTAAGGTCTAGATGACATCAATCAACCAATCAATCAATTAATCAAAGTTTATAAATGTCGGAATTAGTTATTAGCCCTGTTACTTTTATGTCTTTCAGCATAACGCCTCATACAAATTATGTGAAGTCAGTGTACATGACTTATAGCCAGCCACCTAGTTGATAATTTTCAAATGCACAATTTTTCTCTCGACTTTTCTCTACCCATGATCAGTCTGAATAAAACTCATTGCCATCCCTGGGCTATGGTGCCAGGGCAGGCCGTAATGGAACAGGTAGGTCTGTGTATACTTAAACATAACGTAACGCATTCAGAATGCTCCGTATGTCTACAGTGTACAACGCAATTACTACATACGATCTTTGTGACGCCGGACGGCATATGCACACATTTTATAAATACCACGCAGCTCTTCCTCATTAGCGAATACCCGTTTACTTAAAATTCAATTTACTGCTCAGTGACGGAACTTACTGCTGATTTAGCACGGATGGTGGCAGTAAAATTGGAATAATTCACCGCATACGGATTTAAGTTTAAATTGTTCCCGTCAACTATCTATTACCCCGGATCAATTGTGAATGAATTATCATTCATCATTAATAAAAATATTTTCGATTTAATCTACAATACTATTTAATAAACCGAATGAAAGTTTTATTCGCGAATTACAATACGAAAAGTGCTTCGAAGGCAGTAGCTGCAGTGGATCAAAGCCCAATTTCTGTACGCAATATTCAGGTCCGAAAATCGACCGCTTGGAAATACAGAAATGAAGGTTGTGACTCCGACCTTGCTTGTTTAATTCTTGTGGCAGCGCAAAGCTACGGCTCTGCGATACTGTGGCCTTTAATAAACCCAATATCCATCCTACTGATGACAGACAAATGAAAACGCATACATAACAGAGGGAAAGCGAAGTACTCGAGGACAGACCTATCCCAGAGCTACTTCGTTCACCACACATCCCACACAGACCGCCCTCGAATTAAATCCGAGCCCCAAATCTTCATCTATACTGAAAGAAAATAAGGGCAAAATTTTCGTAAATGATACGTATGGAAAATCCTTGTGAATCATGCAGTTAAAACCCCGATTCTTTGGTATGAATCTAGAATTCAAAGGACTCTTTTTAACTACTTTCCATCCTACCGCTCCTAGTGACAGTAAGAAAAACCTAAGGAAAGATAAAAACTGTAAATTAATCAGACCTTCCTCTGTATCATTATTTATGCATTTACAAAAGACTTATTTGTGTTTCGTAGTGTTTTGGTTTGTTCTGCCATCCACACTACAGGTTCCCCCGTGTTCACCCGTCGAGAGCTCTACCTTCAAACAGCAACTTCATTTGGAGGGGTCTGTTTACATTCAGTCGCTGCCTAACGCTCTTCTCTCCACAATTTCCCTGCGTTTCCCTTCTTCGTATTTCACACAAAGATCTTTTTGTCTGGTTAGAAAGCTGCAGAGTATGTAGCACACTCAGTATCTTGTAGCGTTTCACGTCAGTAAACAGTTCACGGAGAGTAAGCAATAATAAACTGAGTTTACTGTTAAAAAAACATTCTCCTCATAATGCAACATTACACATACGTCGCTTAAAATGTTTATACTTTCGTCATTACAACAACAATAATAATACAATAATAATACAATAATAATCAAGGGTGAATCTCTTCGTGTAATCAGGTTACAAGGATTAAGTTTTGGTCTAAACATCGCGTTGTGACAGGATATGTAAAAAAGGATAGTAAAACACCGCCAGCCACTGCTCAATTGACAGTTATCTACTGTCAGATGCATTAAATATTTCGGCTTTAGAAGGCCACCATCACATGCTCGTTATTACAAGAATACATTGCGGAAGTTTTACGTAACACACAAAATTCATAGGCAAGATTGATACCTGATTTTATAAAACTATGTCAAGTCTAAAGTGTTTGTAATGTTCTTGACACGATGGTTGCTGAAACATGAACAACGTGTCGTTAAAATGCGTAAATTATTACTTTAGAAGCTGGCACTCTTTATTAAAAGCTACGTACACTGATTCTTATCTTCCACTTAGACGTAAAGAATTTATTTAACTTCGTATAATCATGTTGTATGGCACCTTGGATTATTTAGTTAGTGCAAAATAATCACCAAAAACATTTAAAAAATAAGACATAAAAATCCTTGCATCCAAAGGTTCCTTTGGTTTCGTTTAAAACGTAACGTTTTGTCCAGTAAATATCAAACTCTGGAATCAAAAATGCCGACCTACGACAAAAACTCAAAATAATAAATAAGAAATTTGATGTAATGTATACAGAACGGTAATGCATCAAAACTTACGTGTTACCAGAGGACAGTGTTACACAGATAACATAATGCATCCGCACTGTGCACGAGCTACAGGAGTACTGAAACCTTTTAGGCTTGAGGGTGGTCATCGTATGAATCATGCCGTAATATGGCCTCGGAAACAGCGTTCGTTTGCACAGTGCAATGATCGCTGAGCTGGTTGTTGTTCTTAGTTTCTCTACAAATAAAAAGGCTGTCCCACTTCTTCCGACATACCGTGTTGTATGTACATTCAGCAGAAGCTTGGTAGTGAACACCTGAATTCAGGTATTTAATGTGAGTAGCGTTTTTATTTCTTGGTAGCTTTCCGACAGAATTATTAGTGTGGAAAGGTACTCTTAATTTGTTCAAACAGTTTAGTGATGAATTTAGTCGCCCTTCCAACGTAGATAACTTCAAATATTTTACTGTTCCTTTTTCTTGTTCGGGGTTTGTTTACAACTTAGCGTACTAATAATCTCAGGGCGATACGATGCGTTAATTTTGTAAATAGTGCATCAGATATCGTATTGATGACTTGGGGTTTTAATCGTAGGTCATTATTTTTAATTTCAGACTTCGATATTCACACGAAAACACTTTACATCTTAAACACAACCACAGGAACGTTCGGATACAAGGATGTTTTAGATGTTTGCATTCATTAGTTACATTGTAATGATGCGTTACTATATTTTACTACTTATCTTTAATTTTTGGAGAATATTTTTCACCAATTATATTATCCAAGCTGTTATTCAACGTTCTTTTGCCATTCTTTTTATACAATGATTGAAGAAAATACTCGTTGCGTGTTTACAGAACCACACGAAACCCAAATGTACTGTGTAGGCAAAAAATGAAAGGGTTTTATGTTAAAATAAGTGGCACATAACAACCACTGTGCTTTTAACTATGGTACATGCTCATAACACAGGGACATAATTAGCTGGATACATCAGATTCAGTTCTGTGTGCCTTAGGGCAACTCCATGGGTAAAGTTACTTCAGAAACGCGAATCAGCGGTGACATAAAGACAATTTTTGCCCACTGTGGCAACTCCTATCCACGTTCTCAGTCACTAACTCTGACTAGGAACGTGAGACTGGGGAGGATGCGCGCGGAGCAAAGCGAGCAACCGTGAGTTTTAATTATTCATTGCAGTAACGTTTCTTGATTTTTCTCCTTATTTCCGTTTTAGAAAATGCAGAGAAAATGAGACAGAAACAGAAATGGGAGACGGCAAGTGCTGCTTGATTCTGTTTCTGATTCCGTTTCGTTTTTATTCCCTTCCTTCCACAACTTTCCACTGCAGATTTTACTTTCTTTCGGTAATTTATGCCCTAGCATTTTCATTTCTTTTAGCTCTTTTAATTACACATTCGTGGAACTTTAAATCGGAACCTTCTCACGGCGTACAAAAAATGAATGGAAATGAAAACGTGGGAAGAAAATTAAAAGTTCAGTATTGCGACAAAGATGTTTGTGCTTACATTAACAACTTCTGTACGCTGGACACCTTGTCACTTAGTCGGAATCTCCAGAAGAGACCATTTGAAAGACTTAGACATAGACGACAGGATAATATTAAAATGGACCTTAAAGTAAGAGGATGTGAGGGTGTGTGGCTCAGGATAAGGAGCAGCGACTGGTTCCTCTGAACACAGTGCTGAACTCTCGGGTTTCATAAATGGTGATAAATTTCTCGATCGGATAAGCAACCATCAGGTTCTCAAGAAACACTCCGCTTCATGGAGTAGTAAGTTCACGCCAGGCACCTCCTACGTTGTTCCCTAACTTCCCAATATACAGCAACTTTCACTGCTATACAAGAAGGCGTTTCCTTGAGTATGAATGCCGCGGCGTGATGATCAGACTGATTCATAGTTATTAAATAAGGAACGTCCAAGAATCCACTACCGATACCTGAGGCCAAATATTCTAAATGAGATTCTTCGCTGTTTCCTTTAGTCTCTTGAGGGAACAATAAGGTGGTACCCTAAAACAGGCAAAAACCACACCCTTCAAAACCTTTATACAATTCACTGTTCACAGCTATTCTCACATCAGAAAATATTACCTACGCACTTGTAATATAATTGTAAAAGGAACAGAGAAACAACAAAATGATTCGCCACACAAAAAAACTTCCGTACACAAGTCTTCCCTTTCTTTGTCTTGATGTACAACGACCGCTTTCCACTTCAGCTTTCTATGACAGCCTTGTACGTAACTACACCACCAGGACAAACATTGATTACTCATTTCATGTGATACGTCAGCAATGAATTATATGACAGCATTACAGATTATTATACCACGAGGTTACACATGTCTTCCACATGATTCAGCTCGGGTGACAATACAAAAACGGCAATCAAAATACCAATTCATTTACAGGAAAAACCTGTGGGCTGAAATTATTAACAAATCTTCAAAACAGACTAAATTCAGAACCAAGGTGACGCAGAGGAATTTTTCTGAATTACTGACCCTATAAATGTGTGTCTGAAGAAGATACACTGTTCTTGACAGAAGAGCTTCCTTTCAGAGATGTCTGTAGTTTCCACATATCAGCAAGTCCTGGCCAATTTTCAAGAGTGTATACACTTCGTTGGAACCATGGTATGCAGTCTCCAAAGAGTCTGAAGTGCCAGTCCAGTATGTCACTTCAATCCCTATCACTTCGTTCTGCAACTTTTAATATCCACATGAAGAAAATATGCTGATCTGATGTCTTTGCTTCCACATGCGCCTCCAGTATGCCACACATTCACATAAATATTCTCTCTGCTGACGAACAGAAACAACGAACAGGGATGAAAAGAATAATATCCCTGCACTGAAAGTGACATTTAGTAATCCGTTGCTTTATATGCAGGAGTATGCGACTGTTTAAATATTTTTTGTACCTCCCTAGCCTTAATATGATATACGAGTATCTGAAAGCTACTTGCAGCATTTTAACGAGATATGGTACACACGCTATAGCAGATCTCAATAAAAGTTTTACATGTTGTAGTTGTTGTGTCCTGCATCCACACTGGTGCTACAAATCACGACAGACATGCTCAGCAGATACAGTATCTGACGTGGCGACAAAAAGACTTGCAAATACGTTTCCTTGGGTGTTTATGAGTGTTGTGTTAGCATGACGCCGATCCCAGTGGCCGCAAGGTCTAGGTCGTAGGTCTGCGGCCGAGCGCTTGCTGGGATCGTGGGTTCGAATCTCACCGCGGGAATGGATGTTTGTCTCTTGTGAGTGTTTGTGTTGTTAGGTAGAGATCTCTGCGACGGGCCGATCCCTCGTCCAGAGGAGTCCTACCGACTGTCGTGTGTGTCTGAGTATGGTCAAGTGAAAATAAACAACCTGGACACCAACTGTGAAAAAATAGACAGAAGAGGGAAGGACTACGAAACGTGTTAGCATGACTGCACTTCAGGCCGGTATAATGTTTTAAATCAGGTAAAAAAATCCAGGTACTGTATTTGTTTGTATCGTGAAAACGATGTGGAACACCATCTTGTTCCCAGTACCACCAAATTATCTTTACAGACATACACTTCACCATTCAACGGAAAATCAAAATTCTGCGGCCCCTTTCTTAAGCCAATGTAAATACCAAACTAATTCCGTCCGTCAGCAGTCAAGCCCCTATTAGACTTCCTACTTGCACAGCAGTCAAGACCCTGTTAGACTTCTTCGTTGTACAATCAAAAAACGGACTATTCCCGACGTTTTCACATCTCTCGAATCTTCTTTTACCACAAGGACGAGCAGGAATCCACAGACATGAAAATGTTTAGTCCCCCCCACAGCGGTAACGTACCGTATTTCCCACCTCGTAAGACATATTTTTGCCCCTGAAAAAGTCCCAGAAATCACCCTGCGTCTTAACACCGGCTGATGAACTGTTACCTAATTCTCAAAAATACGTTGTTATTTACAGGGTGCGACCTATCCCATGTACCGTCTTATGGAGCGGAACATACGGTCTCCAGCGCCTCTCCCATTACCCCCACTTACTCTCCTCTCTCGCCTTCATCCTTCTACTTTTCTCCATTTTTTTTGCCTCAATTTGCCTCCCTTTTCCAGGCATCCATCCTCCTCCATTTTACTTTGTTTCTTCCTCACATTCTCTCTTTCCTTCACTTATTTCTCCTGACGCCATAAAGAGGCGCAAAGGATTCGAACACCGCAGGATGCCACCACTTGATTCGACGTCTGCGCAAACCTATGGGGCAGACTTCGGAACTACAAGTTCCGCATCAGCTGCAGAAACCGCTTCTGTGAACCAAGTAATTACAGACTACCTTTCCTAAACCTGTACTGCCAAACACTGGAAAGAGGAACAATAACCATCCAACCAAGGTTCTGTGAGGTGCATTTTAATTTCAATTTCACCTCCAGAAACGTTACTGATAACAAGGTAATTTGAAATCTTGGAATCAGCTTATAGCCTTGAATAATACTCTTATATGGGTCTGCATAAAGCGGACCTCATTTTCCATTCAAGGCACCCCACCTCAGTACGCGCACAACCCGTGCTCCCCTTTCCTTTACCAGAAACCGCAGTGTCTATAGACCTTTCACTGTTTAGAGCACACCATTACTCCTATGGCAGCAGCGTTGCAGCCGTTCCGTTCACAGCTGCCGGGCGTAAAGAATTTGTCGCTAGTTACTTCAGCATACGCCCGTGTTAAAACTCATTTTGTGCAGGAGTGTTCAGCTTTATTTATGGTTATTGTCACGCAATAAACAGTTGGGGAATCAGTCATTTCACACACGCACACAAGCACTGAAACTCGATGAGATGGTACTTTTTGCTGAATAATTCAATAAAAATGCACGGTGAAAACAACGTACTGAAATTCGATAAGATAAAGTTCACCTTAGAATAGACCACGAAGGCCCAGAGTGGGAGTAGAGTTAGAGCTCTACTCTTCCTTTAACCTCGGCGCTACATGGGGTGGGTGATCAAGACCACGCTCCGGCCGCTTTACCCCCGGGAAAGAGATCCGGTGCCCATTGTATAGGAGGCTGGGTGGGTTTCAGGGTCGGTCTGGACGGATGCGGACATGACAAAAATAAAATAAATAAATAAATAAATAAATACATACATACATAAGAAAAGAAAACACAAACAAATATCATAAAGCAAACGAATGGAAAAAGAAAACACAGTCCTGAAAATCTGACAGTCGCGCAGCTGGTAAAGATATTCCCGCCTTCTATGTAATCAAACAAGGAGGGGCCCTATTAAGCAGGAATGGAGTCGGCGACCCCAGAGACTTCTACTCAAAGATGACTGTTGGTAACAAAATAAATAAATATATATATAGATATACACATGCAGCGATGCAAAAATCCCAGGCGCCAGGTCGCCCGGGCGACTAGATTTCGTACGGTGGCGCCTAATATTCGTAGGTCCTCAGTATGGACTTGCTTCATGTCACCCTTCTGGCACCTAGAATTTTGAAGGGGCTCCTAGATTTGTGGAAAATTTGTAGACTCATGTGTATACACGTGTATTGCCGAATTTGCAAAACAATCACGCACAGGTATAATTTCTTTAGAATGTACGTACTTCGGTAGCTCTTTGCTTATTTCATAGCTATTTATCTCCTTCAGCTGTTATCTCATTCCAAACAACAGCATCCAGTTTTATTACCCACATCAAACACTGTGGAACTGCAGGAAGTCAATCTCCTTCTCTAATAAAAGTGACTGATGTCACCACATGGCGCACACAGCAGAGGCTGCAAATCGGAATAACACCATACGACTTTCTCCGCTTTCTTTTGCTAAATACAGTATCTTTCTCAAATTGTTATGACAATACAAAATTTCTTCAAATTCTTTCCAACAATTTTCGAGTTTAAATGTGTGAGTGAACGGACGGACAAATAAATACCACTTCCCACATATGGATTAAGTTACGTTTGGTTATGTTGCCTTAAAGTTTCGTTAAGTTACGTTATGTTATGCACATTGTGCAAGGCATGCAAAATACGTTTGTAAACAAAGAGCATGTATTTCTTTTCTGTAGTTTATTTCTCAGTACTTCTTCAACTGTCGAATGTTCAGTAATTATACACGACGTTCTGCTGTACTCTAACACCTGCAAACCTTATAAGAGTACAAGTAACACAGCGCCAAACAAAACTACTGTCGTAACTTCACCAATTATTGAAACAAGAGGTTAGCAAACACCTATAACAGATAGTTCTTGCCTTACGACGAGTTATTCTTGAATGCCCGATTAAAATTCAACACATTTTCCAAGACAGTAAATCTCATCAGACTGCGCTGTCTTACGTATTTAAATATTTAACATTGTGAACGAAGGCCAAAGTGTCCTACAGCCTACATCTGGCCTTCTACTGCGATTCGCGAACACCTGAACACACACTTCAACCGAATGGCTCGGAGTGGGCATTAGCTTGCCTCTCATCCGTTCTCCGGAGCATCTCCTATAGAAGTAAAGCCCATACTTGTGAAATAGTTGAATCCGTTTCCGATCCAATAAAGGAAGGTGCTAGGATTGCAACGACAAAGAAGAAATACAAGTAGGGCTTACAAATTGATGGGTTAAGAACTGGAAGGAAAATACTTGCAGCGATTCACAGCTTCTCAGTAACCGTACACATTGATACAAAAGAATCGGGGCCGAAATATGACTCAGGCGGTTAGTCGCCGGCTTCTCACCGCGGAGGCCTGGCTTCAATCCCGGACCAGTTCGTGTTGGATTTATGGCAGACAAAGTGGCACTGGGGCAGGTTTTTCTCGGAACACTTAGGTTTTCCTCTGTCAGTATCATCGCACTCACATGTCACCGACGCTGTATATTCTCAGCAACGGACAGCGTTATTAAATATCACATACACTTAACAAAGAACCAGAAAATGCATGGCGTCAGTAGCAACCAACTATTCCTATTAAGTGCTACAAATCTGTATCATTTAAAATGACACATAGTAGCAAATAAATAATTTGACTGTTAAAGAATTACAAGCGGTGCACAGCACACAAGGCACAAAATGTTCCACACCTACACGCGAGCACACACATTCCGTGCTAAACGCCACGCCAAATCAATCCTCTCCTTCCTCGTGAACCGATCACTCATTCCATACGTGCTTCACAATGGTGGTTAAAGGTTAATGTGTAGCGCGTCCAGATTTCTTACCGTTATGCGCTTTAAAATAATTTTTAAAATAATTCTGTTATACAGTAAATGGACTTGTTTCTCTGAATTCAAGGAGACAATACAATACATGTAAAGAAAAAATTACACCATTCCACATGAAAATCCGGTGCCACTGTTATGTACATACGTGGCCTGACAAATGACAGTGCTGATTCCATTATGCACAGTCACTGACCCATACGATAATCTTCACAGAGTAAAAGCATTATGACTCCACGTACGCATTCCACGGTTTTTAACACAATTGTAAATATTGTTGGAACTCATTAACCAGAAGACATTTTTATTACCGTACAATTTCCAAGCAAGCGCCTAACATGTTGGCCTATTTATGAAACTGCACGAAACTTCCTCAGCTGTAATATGAAAACCAAACATGAATTAAATTTTTTACGTTTTTATACTAAATATCAAACGTTTTGCTTCCGGAAACCTGATTCAAAATTCTTACTGCCTAAAATCTTAAGATTTACCACGAAAATTTCGTTTGCATCTCAACGAAATTCTGGCTGAATTCCTCAGTTACTTTTTTTTTAAATTCAATTAAACTCTTGAAGTAGCTACTCCATTCTACAACAGCTGCATCTTGTGGTTTTGATAAAAGACAAAATTCACTTACTATTAGGGTCATGGATCCATCTCTTCTTCTCTGGTGCTTTCACCGCCCCACTGCTGTCCCCGGCACTCCTTGATTCTTCCTGAAACACAGAACTGGGGTATTACTAATGTAATTGCGGCAATGGCCCATTTCAATTACAAACTGTTGTGTACACAAATAAAAATAGCACACAAAATTCTATACGAAAATGCTGAAGGGAAGAGACCGCTTCGAAAGCATCGGTTTTAAACACGGTATGAAGTTTCTGGTACCAAATAAGACGTAAAATTGGCCTTGTTGGCCAGCTGAACAACTATTAGATTTCAAAAAAGCGCATTTTTGTCCATCATATACGGAAATTAAGAACACTATTAGAGGAAATGTTATCTTCTGCACGTCCGTCCAATCAGTTTCCAATACTGTCCACAGACCAGGGGATATCCTAATCCCCCTGCTAGGAATGCCAGAGATGCACACGCGCAAGATTTCGCGACGAATGACGAGTTGCTAACAGCCTACGCTGAAAGCACTCGCACAGTGCACTGTTTCATTACTCGCTACTCGAAATGCTTAAGTTTTCAGTCTGTGTGTGGTAGTACAACAGTCGCTCGCTCGTACCAATAGCGGTCCAGTATTTGCCTATTGGCAACAGACTCCCGCACCGCGCCAGGCACGCCCACCTACCCCCGTGGTGGGTCAGTAGTTTGTATAGAACACTAAAATATATAAAATTTATTCCGCAATATTACCAATGCATACGGCAGCAGCGGCTATTACAGTGACGTACAATACTGAGTTATAGTTTTCGTAGTCGATTTCGATCCCCATTCCGCATATTTATAATTCCGTAAGTAAACTTTAATTTCCTAATGTGAATGTTATTTCTTCCTTAACTTTTCAGCAACAGCCGATTGCCTTGACAGGGAAAGCAAATATTCCGGGCAAAGAACTGGCACTTCTACTTGTTTTATTGTAAGAGTAGCTCCGCGGTACTTGAAGATTATACTGAATTCGTGGTCTGTCATTTTCGTTAGTAACGAACAGTCATTTTATTCCACTTGTTCATCAGACAGAAGATTAAAAACATATGAAGAACATGCTGATTTGACCGCAAATTGGAAACTATCTTCCTCTTGAATTTCATACGCGCCGTATTTTTTTTTATGGAATATTTGTTGCGGTTCAGGAAACAGAAGCCACTTGACTGGAGGATACAGTCTCTTCATCTCGTTTTATAGGTTTAACCAGATCTCATGAAGGTAATAAAAAGCTTGGCTGCTTCCAGTTCAGACATATGTATGCTTCATATCTACAGCCACAGTTCACTGGCTGCAGCCACAGATTTAAACTACAAGAAGTGGCGAAGGCAGACTTGGAGAAGACATTAAAACGTATATTATCACTGCCTTTTATATATGCAACTAGAGTGCCCAGACGTTAGATAGCAGGCCGATATGAGAGTGTTTAAGGAATGCTATTGGTGGTGCAGTCTTAATAAATAATGTTACTGCGATTATACCAGCCATTATATCTAAATAAGTGGCTTCTATAAAAACACTGCTTCAGACATCAAAAGTACTTACGTTTACATACGCAATTTTTCTGTCGAGTGAATGCTTCAAGAGATGCTACGAAATTTTATATAGACTCTTTAATAATAAGAGTCTCAAAAACAATAAAACTGAACTAACCTTATACATGGCACTACAGAACAGACGTAGGGCTACATCATATTTTATGACAATCTGCCAAAGGACTCAAAACACATTATATTGCTTATCCCGTGCATGACCACTATTCAAACACAATACTTTTCCAACAAATGCACTGTTTTTAATGTCTATACCTTAAAAAATTTATAATATTTTCACATCTTAGTCCAACATGTTTCGATTCTGTAGGATCATCATCATCAGGGACTCACCGGACGTTAAGAACTAAAAGTTACACACAAAGCTTTTTCAGTAGGCTTATATGTTCTAATATTATAAGTGTTTTAATGTATATACATGTTGTAGATGTGAAAACGTTGTAAGTGTTTTAACGTACAGACCTCAAAAACAGTGCACTAGTTGCAAAAGTACTACGTTTGAGTAAAAAAATACTTAAAATGTTAGAGGCTCTGCAGAAAGTGAGGGTACAAGTACCAAGAAAGGCACAGTTTCTTACGGATGTGCCATGCAGCAATTAAGCAGTCTGAATACAGCATATTGAAGGAAAAGGGGCGAGTAAACAAATACTTTGGTAGTATAAAATAACAACTGTTGGCTAAAATAAATAAATATATATATATAAACAAACACAGATCTCTGTTTCCTTATATACGAACTTGAAGCAAGCATGGATTGTTCGGCAAGTAAAGTAACACGATAAAGCATGTTTTTAGATAATCTGGTGTTATACGTTATTCACAAGAAAAAAATTCGTTTTCGATAATTTTCTCGGGGGTCGGGGGGGGGTGGGGAGGGAATTCTGTGTGTTTGTATTTGAACATGTGCTTAAAATAACCATGACTCTCACAAAATGTATATATATTATTCCACGCCGCAGTACTGCACCCCCCCCCCCTCCTCCGCCGCCACCATCTTTCATCTCTTACTAAAGCACTGATTGTGTGTCCGCTTGTCTCCTAATTCCATTTCAAGAATTCTGTAATTTCGTTTACCTGTTCCCACAAGTCGTATCCAAGGTAAGAACAAGGCGCAGTTTACAATTTTTACACATCTATAAACTCCGCACCTCGGTTCCTTCCATCGAGCCGTGTAACAAAATTATCTCTACAAACTGAAACTAGAATGTCTGTACCGCAAGTTGCAGGATAGAAACATATTTAAACACAAGGTACGTCCTGCATTTAAAGTCTCTCGTTCCTTGTCGAAGAGATAGGAATGCCTTATAATCAGCGCTGGAAAAAAGCAGTAACCTAAGACACACACATTAAAGCGCATAAAGTATAGGTTTATTCGTTACTTTTTATGGACTTAAGACTTGTTCTCCTTCCTTAACGACGAAAACAGTTTGAGGAAAAACGTCAATTTATGATACCAACCAAATGCACTTTAACCTTTTGAAGCCTAGCGGTAACTTTACGTACCACCAGGTTAAACATTAAAAAATTCTACGTGGTGCCCACATTGCGTTTATGTGTTTTGTACGGATCTCAGAACAAACAGCAACTTTTGCCTTATAAAACACTAAGAGATTGGTTTTTATAACCGAAGTGGAGAGTGTTTACAGCGCGGTACGCACTGAATCCTTATATAAAACAGATACGCTTCGTCTTTAAAGGGTTAATATTTAGATGTAAGTATAATACATAAAGCTGCGACATGTTTCGGTGCTAGTGCACCATCCTCACGGAGCACAGGTTGTTTAATCTAAAAACAACCGTCAGTGATGACCCGGAACCACACAAATAGTAGCTCGTCACTGACGGTTGTTTTTAGAATAAACAACCTGTGCTCCGTGAGGATGGTGCACTAGCACCGAAACATGTAGCAGATTTATTATTATACTTACATTTAAATATTAAAGTGCACTTGGTTGGTATCATAAATTGACGCTGATCAAGAGAATGCACGGAGTGAGCATCTTAAACAGACTGAGGATGTCTGAGAAGAGGGTGCTGAGCGGAACGCAAGACAACAGGGAGACATACGTAGCTTCATAATTTGCACATTCTATCAAATATTAGACCTAACAGTGCCCAGATCGAGTAACAAGAGGAGGATGGAGCACGTGGCGCGCACTGGGCAGATAGGAAATGTAGAGAACAAACGACTTGGAAGTTATATTTATACTTGAATTACTGTGTGAAATTTAATATCTATTTTCGTCACACTAAAATCAATTATACTTTACACATACTGACCCAGTTAATGTCCCTCACAGACACCGTCTGCTTCCCTCAGTAAGACCAATCGGTGATACATATCTGTACAGGGAAACAGTCTCTGTTTATACTAGGATCATGCATAACAAACAAATACACCGTGCGGGCAAACTGCAAAATTTTAGTCTTAAACCTGACGGCACGTATACTAACCAAAGGGCTTTAGAGTTGGGTTGAATTCAGGTTTATCCAGTGACGAGATCTTGTGAACACGGTAACGAGTCTTCTGGTTACATAAAACTTGGGAACTTCTTGACCACCTCATCGATTATCAAAAGGGCTTGGAAGACTGAGCATAAAATGGGAGGACAAGATTAACAGGGACAAAAGGCGACAGACTGTAAGAATGGCAGATCGGTTAATTAGCTCAGGATCGTGCTCAGTGGCTAGGTATCGACGGGTTTAACATTCGAACATTCTGCGTCCTGCCCACGTCGTGTGTTATTATGTTCTGTGCGGTTCTCAGAAAAATCAGTGACTATGTCCCTAAACATTATTAATTTATATACCCTGTAACCGAGAGAGGGCGTGTTTACTGCGCCGTAAGAACTACGTCTTTACATATGTTGCAAGTAAATCTTAGTTTATACGGGCTAATGGCTTCAATCGATGTACTAAGGCTTCAGGTCAACTGATTCATTAGAGATTTTAACTGGATGCTAGAGCGTCCAACAGCCATTCTCACAAACGCGTCTCGCCGTTTATGTTTTCGCGATCATCACGGTTTCCAGCAAACCATGTGGTTGTCTCAGCTTCATATCCTTGCGTGGCACAGTCGGTTCACTGTATTAACAAACCATGTTACATTGTTAGATTCCCATGTATAAGCACCAGAGCACCAAAGAGTGTACGTACAACAGATAAGTGTATATACAGTGTATGTATATGCGTATACCATACCACAGTGGAAACCTAAGGGTGTGACGTTATTTGTAAATACAGTGAATAGACTACACCATGCAAGAATATGAACCTGCGAGAACCACAAAGTTTGCAGGAAACTGTGATGATAACGAAAATATAAATGCTGAAAAGCATCTGCCATAAGCAAAAGAACAAACGTGAAAAACGCTGTTGGATTCTTCAACATTTATTGCTGTAAGCCATACTGTATGCTGCACTTGCACTGTAATTGCAAAGGATACCTTACTATTATCATTACTACTGCTACTGCTACTACTACTACTACTACTACTACTACTACTACTACTACTACTACTACTACTACTACTACTACTACTACTGGTGGTGGTGGTGGTGGTGAAGGCGGCGGCGGTGATGGTGGTGGTGGCGGTGGCAGTGGTGGTGGTGGTGGCGACGGCGGCGGTGAAGGCGGCGGCGGTGGTGGTGGTGGTGGCGGCGGCGGTGATGGTGGTGGCGGTGAAGGCGGCGGTGGTGGTGGTGGTGGCGGCGGTGGTGGTGGTGGCGGTGGCAGCGGTGGTGGTGGTGGTGGTGGCGGCGGCGGTGACGGCGGTGGTGGTGGCGGCGGTGGTGGTGGCGGTGACGGCGGCGGCGGCGGCGGTGGCGGTGGTGGTGGTGGTGGTGGTGGCGGCGGCGGCGGCGGCGGCGGTAGGAGCAGCTGAAGGAATCGTTTGTATAGGTGGAGGACAGACTACCGCCTATTTCCAGGAACACAATATACTGTCTGCAAGAAAATTCGTACAGAAACAAAGAAAAGCCTTGAGGACGAAGAATAAAACTCGCTGCTCTAAAGAACAGAAAGAAAGCAGAGTGAGAAAGCTGTAAGGGAGATGAAATGCGTAATCGAAGGAAAGAGCTTGGAAGCGATGGTACAGTCTGCACTGTGGTGTAGAGCCAAGTCACCCGACAGTACACCTAAAAAGTGATGGTACAGTCTGCACTGTGGTGTAGAGCCAAGTCACCCGACAGTACACCTAAAAATTGATGGTACAGTCTGCACTGTGGTGTAGAGCCAAGTCACCCGACAGTAAACCTAAAAATTCCCAAACGAAATGGACTGTCGTGCAAATAAAAAAATATCATTCTATAAGTAGACGGAAATGATAACGTGCCAAAAGACAAGACTGTGATCGATTACACACCCCCCCCCCCCCCCATTATACGAGTAAATGTGTTTCAACACCGTAGTTGACTGAGGACCAGCGGGTCGCGGTGACCCGACCTGAGATTAAATTTCATTTGCCTGGAAAATGCAACCTGGGCCACACAGGAGGGAAAGCACGCATCACACGAGACTGAATATCTCTAATGCACTGAGAACTCGCACTGCCATCAGATTTACCGCGCACAGATGTCAGTTAATTGCAAGTTACTGCCTAGTGAGCGCGATCAGCATTTCGGTAGAAGAAACAGTTGCTACATGTTAGCGAGCCGAAGAAGATGACGAAGAAAACGAAGGGACGACGATCCTGGGTGCACCATACCTGCAAGAAAAAGACGAGGCACGGCGAATTTCATTTATTATATCCAGATTTATCAGCAGGTAACACAAAAAACATATCGGTGTTGTCGGACGACTTGGGTAAAGTCTAGTTGTGTCTCTCCGGGACAGGTTAGGACTTAGTTAATCAAGGGAAATAACGATAATCTCACTAATGAGACCGACCGGGCGAAAAAAAATATTGTCGCCGAAAATCCGAAACAAAATTGCCTTACACCATTGCGACAACTGCAGATTACTGGCCAACCATCATTCATCATTCTATAATCTGACTTACGACAGGTCCGTAGCCTCTTCCAACGCAAGCTGTCCATAGGATGTAATCTACTTCCTCCTCTTCCCATTTCCAGTATCTTCCCCTTTCCTTCAGGTCATGCAGTAGCTGCTTACGTCTTCGTCTTTCTATCACTACAGTACTTAATTCTCTCTTCCCTTCAATAACGTGTTTTACAGGCCAGTTCCTATGCAAATTGTGACCAACCCACTTAACTGGCGATATCACATAATAATCTACCTCCATGCCGTCCGTCCTTCCGATACAGTCCACTGTGCTTGCACCGCAAGGTAGCGTGACTTCATCCACACAATTCTTACCACTCTCTGATTAATGAAAGCCATCCCGAAAGCATAACTAACTGTATAGTTACAATTACCATTGTGTGGAGAAAGCATAAGGAACAGACCCCTTGCTAAAAAAAATAATAATAATAATAAATAGCACAACACAGACGAAGGGAAGCAAGTGTAGAAGCTTTGTATCACCATACGGCGCCTAGAAGACGCTGACCTACCCACGTCTGTCACGCACAGAAGTATTCCTCCGCAAAGATTATTTTTTTTCTGCGACGCAACAGACCAAATCAGGCCTAGGCTGCCTCACTGTTGAGGTTCATAGATCACATAGCATTAGACACACGCAGCCGGTAGGACTTAGCCGAACGACTGATCAGCCCGTCGCACAGGCCGCTACCTACGTAACACACAAGACACAACAGACGAACATCCATGAACTCAGCGGGATACAGACCCGCCATCCCAGCAGTCGAGCTGCCGCAGACCTATGCCTTAGACCGCACAGCCAATGCGCTCGGCAATGATTACTTTTGCTTTGCTTTCTAGCACAGTAATCCTTTCGAAACAAATGAATATAGCGTCGCACAAGAATAAAAAGAACATTATACATATACATACATATATATAAACACAATCGCAATACGCTGCGATTTTTCACGGTTACCACTGGGATGCACCACAAAGCTGCACATAGAGTGAACTAGGCTACAACAGAGAAGTTACAAGTACAGTGGGAAAGAGAAGCTAATAAATATGACAGACGACTATCGCCACGAGATGAATGGTTCCCAGTAGCATTATGATCCACTTTGCATTATTTCGCCTATCAACTATCATACCATTATTATTTTTCATATGAATTTTATCTCAGTCAAAGTCACGCATCCACAATTACATCACGAACGTTCTATGTACACAAAATTATACGACAGCGTGCGTCATACGCATATTGTTTTTAGTAAAATAAGAATAGGCTTGGAATCCACTCGCTTTGACAAGATATATTTGGTCACAAAATGTCCTTCATGCTGTATGTTGCTATGCACAACATAAAACTAAACAAGGGATTGTTCACATAAGGAGATAAGGTGTTTTGTGCGATGCAGGCAAACATGAGAAATGTGCAACCTTAAAATTATCTCTGTGCCTACCATGAAGTCATATGTGCGAGTAGAGGTATAGCTCCATTCATTCTTAACCTCAGTGCTAGACAGAGTTGAGTGGTCAGCTTCTTTACCCGGCCACTTTTTCTCGGGGAGACAGCACGCACTAAACAGAAGGTTAGGTGGGTCCCAGAACCGGTCTGGACGCTTTGGATAGGAGAAAAATCTTCTGCCTGGCCACTATACCGACTACGTTTCCCGGCTCCTCATGAGAAGTATGCACAAAATGTCAGCCGGAAACCATAAGCGATATCACCCCCTGGAACACCTAGGTATCAGTGAAAGAACTGTGAACCATCCCACTTAACTTGGCCAGCCCAATGAAGAAAGGTCCTGAAATCTCCTCTGGTGAAAGACACGCATAAAATTTGAAATCATATCAGTCTCAGTTTTGTGTGAAATTGAATACGACATGCTAATTATGTGAAATGTGCTTTTGGTTTACGGTTTGAGAATGAAAAAGTACTGTGGCACATACTATACCGACCAACAGATACATTCACAGAAGTGAATTTTTAAATTTCTTCTGCTGATACTACAGGCAATCTCTTGGTTTCTCCAACCCTCATACCATTAAATTCTAGTGTGAATACTGCGCGCTTAAAAGAATGTACACTTTTCGCCGTTTCATAATTTCCCCTACTCCACGAATCTTTAAAAAGCTGGGAATACCCACATGACACCAGACGAGGTTTGATAATTTCTTTTTAGAGTATGGATCAACGTGGCGGAAAGGAGCAATCTATATTTAGCATCATGTTTGACGTCAATCAACTAATGAACCATAGAAAGCAGGCAGGCGAAATCTTGTATGGAGACAGATTATAACAACATCTATACCATATGCATGCAATATCGCTTACGTGCCAATAGTTACAAATGTGACGACGACGAAACGACGAGGACGATGACGACTTTTGCTGTTACATATGACAAACTCAATGCAAACGGAACGTGTACTAACGGAAAACAGGGACAAAAAAGGAGAGTAATTACTAGCTACATGCACTTACCAGTTTACAGCTTTACCAGGCCCAACTCTTAGCAAAGCAGCTCCGTCCAATATTCTTTTCAAACCTTCCACTATGCAATAAATATCGATTCACATAAAAGACTTAATTCAGCAGACAGTACCCTACAGGCATCCATAGCTATGAATACCCCTCCGTTTTTAACACCCGGCCAAAGCATCCCTTCTCATTTCTCCTTGCGACCCGGAAATTTGCAGTGCATATGGAAGTGTCGAGTGTCTTAGAACTGCATTTTTTACACTTCATCCAGTGATACGTTACCTTGACAACAGACAACTTCATCCAAGTCTAATTTCTTTTGTTTGAAGCGAAACAAACAGCCGTTAGTGTTGGAGCGAGACAACATGGCGTAAATTTATCGTAAGAAAATGAAAAGAAACAAAGAACTCGTTAGACACTAGAAATACACGAAAGAAAAGGAAGCAAGCCATAATGTTCCGAAATGTCCTGCAGTTTTAAAAACTTTTAGCTTAACGTTTCTTTTTATTCTATTCATAAAGACAAAACTTCATGTAATGGTCCTACTTGCCAGACAAGAGTTTCAAAAGAATAACGTTCTGAGTTCTGTGAGGTTCGAGCCTTGTGGGAAAACTTGTACCTGCTGTACACGTTGCTCCTAAAACATGTACACTAAATTAACTAATTAATCAGTAAATCACAATCAAACATAACTACATATTTAATGTGTAACGATAAGCTACATGTATTGGCGTACCAGACCATCAGGCTGTATACGTACCCTGATGATCTGGCAGGACCGAAACATGAAATATATAGTCGTGTTTGATGGTGGTTCACTAATTAATTAATATGTTCGTCGTTTAAACAGAAAGAAATATCGTCTCCGAAGTTACATTTAAACTAAAATAACTACATAACGACGACCGGAAGGAGTCTGACAAAGAAGAAAATGTGTCGGGGGTCTCCATACGAGAATCGCAGTAGCAAAATCCATAAACAAGTGCGGAGAGAGTTAATCTCTTTGTGTAATTACATGCAGTATAACGACAACATCAGTCACTCACAAGTATGTCGGTTAAACTACTCAAGTTATAAGCATTTTAAAATATGCAGCACATACGCAGAAGTACTGGCTACAATTTTACCAAAATATTTTGTACAATTTTCTGATTACATTAAACCATGAAATGCTTCGAAAACATAGCATTTTGTAAACTGTTTGTTTGTTTGTTTGTTTGTTTGTTTGTAAAGAATGAGATCTTGTTCTATTCCGGGCGTTGAAATTGTGCATTATAATTTTTCTCAAGGTGTTTCTAACTTGTAGTACCTGATGATGGCCATGTAGGCCGAAACATGTTGTACTAAATGACGATAAGCTATACGAAAACATTTGAGAAAAAATTGTGGATGCTGGTTCACTTTACGACGCTGTGAGTATCTCAGGCTATTAGCATTGATGGGGCACCGCTGTGGCCTGGTCGAACCACTGTCTGGCATTTTCCTGCAGTCTGCAATAGACAAGTGACATCAGTTAGGATAACCAGTGACACGACCGGGATTATAACACGGCGCCTCCCAAACACAGACTCCAGCGCTACCACTACACCAGTCTGCTCGCCTCAAATGAAGAGGTCGTGGTCCAGTATAAAGCAGTACTCCAGCACGTCGGAAGGAACCGAGGAAAACACAGCAAACCCTCAACCCCGATCAGGGTAGTCGGTGTTCCAGCCGAGATTCGAACCTTCACCCTCCTCAATACAGGTCAGAAGTGATACCGCTGGAGCCAGCAGTTTTACATCAGATGCTGACGGTCAAACAGCTGACCAAAACATTCCACACCTTATAAGTAAGCCAAGGGTCCATTACCGTGTTCACACAACCCCGAAACCGGGCCCTTTCTTGGTCCAGTTGAGTCCAGTCCACAAGCTCACATGCTATTTCTTAAAGAACGATTTCAGTCCATTTTATCGTGTCAGCGAGTACGAAAGATTTATCGTACAGAAAGCCTGTATCCGACAGTAACTTAAAGCACTTCAAAACTGTTCTGTGAAACAAAGTAAGCTGAACTGCCAAGAAAAACCGGACTCCAAATTACTGGCAGATGCGGGCTTTCTGTGCGACAAACTCACATGACAGCTGTCGTTTTCAGGGACACAAGAAAATGGACTCTCTCTCTATGATACTCAGATTTGAACCAAAGAGTCCAAACAGCACAATTAGCAGCTTCAAAACTGGCACACCCTATTCGTCACGTAATATTACTACGGTAATCAGATCAACAAAATTGAGGCGAAGGGAAAACGCAGATTGCATGAAGGTGCGGAAAATGCGTGCGGAATTTTAAATCAGACAACATATTAAGAGAAAAGACTAGTAAGCAGACTCAGACATAGAGGGCATGATAATATTAAGCCGGACCTTCAAGGAATAGCGCGTAGTGGTATAAGCTATGTGAGGAGAGGATTAAATAAATAAGACAGAATTTCTCGATCAACTGGGAGAGCATCAGCTTTTCAAAAATAAATCTGTTCCATGGAAACAACTTTACCTACTCCATAACTAAAAACTGCTGTGCATTCAATGCATTCTATGTGAAAGTGCCAACGAAAATAGCGCATATACATTCTGTTTCGTTTGTTTAAGGACTGTAAAGATTATATCAATTCAACAACATGATGTGTTCTGACGTAGAAGCGCATCGATCAGTGCCACTTTGGCCTACATTCTCGGGGGAAATGTACACGGACATAATACAAGCTAATCTCAGAACAAATATATCACCGTTTTAAAACGTTCGCTCATTCTGCGCCGGTAAAATGGGATGATATTTATTCGATTCTTCTCAAACTTCCAAAAATGCAAAACTGTCTAGCTAAAATATATACTTTTAAAAACAGAATAAAAAGAGCATTCAATCCCAACTATGTTTTGCTGTGCTTACATTTCATATGTCAAATGCGTGGTGCGCTGTTGTTCCTTGCATTGTTTATGAAGTTTAACCTTTTGAAGCCTAGCGGTAACTTTACGTACCCCCAGGTTTAACATTAAAAAATTCTACGTGGTGCCCACATTGCGTTTATGTGTTTTGTACGGATCTCAGAACAAACAGCAACTTTTGCCTTATAAAACATTAAGAGATTGGTTTTTATAACGGAAGTGGGGAGTGTTTAGAGCGCGGTACGCACTGAGTCCTTATATAAAACAGATACGCTTCGTCTTTAAAGGGTTAATTAAGATGCATGTAGATAATTAATCCCATACACAAGCAAGCACAAATACTATACGAAGAGCTTCTTAAATATATGCGATACAATGAAAGAGCAACTGCATAATTTCAGTGGATTACGGCTTGCTTTAACATAAACCAGGTGTAACTACTGGCTACAGAGACCTACAGAGTGCGGTCGCATTTCATGTGAGGGGTACGTTCCTGACGGTCTCGCATATTTCAAGACCATTTTTCCCACAGCAGGAAGTACAAAGTTGGGGAGTGTGTTCTCGGAGCACATGAATCTACAATCACTGCGGCGTATTTTTGCCACTAAACACATTTGTAAGCAGAATACTAGGAAATAAACAATAGAAGCTAATTTAATGATTCACATTATGTCTTATTTTGCGCATTAAATTCGACCGCAGTGTATATTATGCATGTATTTGCTCTCAGCAAAATGTCACCTTATCTGTATTAGTTTTCTGTCAGCATATCTAACGGCCTTCGAAAATATTGGGCCGTAACAGACCTTGTAATTGAAATGTTAATGAAACTTCTGTCCGACTAGGAACCACTCTCGGTAGTGACTGACTAGTGGGAGACATGGCGACACATTCTTAAATATCGTACGTCAGAATGCTGTACAACGAAGATACGAGAAGGACTCTTAATCATTGCAACATCTTCCGCTGTCTGTCTCTCTCCTGTCAGCATCAATTTCCGTAACCCCAATATTCATCACAGCGCATCAGCTGACACTATAGGTATACCCTCTTCCGCGAGTCATTGTCTCCTGTGCCTCAACTTCTGAGAGGAAGGTTAGTGAACTAAACAGCAATATCTTATCATCTGTAGTATTCATGCGTAATTCATACCATTACATATCTTGACCTCTGTACGTGAAAAACAAATGCCCTGTAAGGCCAGCACACTGTAACACGATAAAGAACTGACTTTGTAAGCACATGTGATTTATATTTCAGACGTTTCGAACACGTACTGTTTCGTATGTTCTGATCTTCAGAACACAGCTGTATATTAACCCTTTAAAGACGAAGCGTATCTGTTTTATATAAGGACTCAGTGCGTACCGCGCTGTAAACACTCTCCACTTCGGTTATAAAAACCAGTCTCTTAATGTTTTATAACACAAAAGTTGCTGTTTGTTCTGAGATCCGTACAAAACACATAAACGCAATGTGGGCACCACGTAGAATTTTTTAATGTTAAACCTGGTGGTATGTAAAGTTACCGCTAGGCTTTAAAAGGTTAAACACGCACATGTAATCAACAAACTCCTATTATGTCATTCATTTCTTCATTTCTTGTTCCAGTTCGTTCAAGTTCCACAAACAGGGCAGGCTATGTATAATATAACAGTGCCTACAATGGTCAAACACAACTGCGTTTTGTTTAACAGCTACGTGCTTCGGTCAAAAGTTGATCATCCCCAGACCAATTTACACAATATGTTAAAGAGGAGGTATAATGCGATGTGCAATACATCATTTATGTTTTGTGGGACACCACAAGTTATCCTATTTTTACAATAAAACCATCGTTACTGAAACTCTGGAAACAACGGGATGAACTCTATCAAGTTACGTGATCATATAGTTTTCTTAAGTTACAAAATGCGCCGTGCTAGTGCGGCAACTTCTTCGTCAGCACAGCTAGCGGGTCAGTCTAAACACTGCATGAACGAGAAGCCCGCAGCCATCAAGGAGGTCGCGAAGAGCACTGACGTTATCGATAGTACATTTATATAAGAGTATAATAATACTAATAATAATTATTATTATTAACAAAGTTATAACAAATTGTCGATGAAAAATACGTAAAATTTACACCAAAACCGGTAGACTTTTTGATCACAGCCATCCAGTAGGCCTAACTGGTGCAAATTATAAGCGACGGTGCTTCTTCCATGAGTTACCGGAAACGTTTGTTTCAGTAGGTTGTGTAAGAAATGCATCTGACTTTTCCAGAATCTATCAGGTATCAATTTACTGTAGACCAGTAATACGTACGCTCATACATAGAGACCGAAGATCAGATGGGAGGACGGAGTGGATGGTTATAGCAAGGCCATCGGAATACGGAACTCGAAGAGTGTCGCCCTGAACCGGGAACCCTAGGATAAGCGGCTAAGGAAGGACTTGGCCCCTGGAAGGCTGTTGTGCCAACGATGATGATGAAAATACACAAACACACACACACACACACACACACACACACACACACACACACACACACACACATATATCAGGGTTATCGATTTCCAGTTGTGATTAGATGTTCCTAAAAGGTCATGAATTCAAATCTTGCAAAACCCTTTCAACAGAGTCTGTTCAATAACGCGTTTGATGAAAGTGAAGCAAACTAAAATTAACTTTGACATAGAAGTTCGGAAAAGTATTAACGAATTTAGAAGGGTCCTTCACAGAAATTATCTAGTTACATTTTCAAGTTTCTACGGTGGGTGCCGCTCCAATGACAGTCTTCTGCGTCATTACACAGTGCAGAACTAGGATCAGGTGAATGCTTCAGCATAAGCCTGACCCAAGTTCAGTCACTCTAAACAGGTAGGCAGCACGATCCTCCGACATTTCGGGATATTATATAGCTTCTGGAAGTGTGAGGAAACATTTAAACCGAATGAACACTTCCAAGCACAAACCAGTCCTCTGTACCAATCTGTATTTCACGGATTCTGATGTAAATTTAAGTGCAATGGTCATAATTACCCGTGAACTTCACCAGCTAACAGATCACAGTCATTCCATTGAAGGTGATTTCAAATGTAAACAAGCGTGTAAGGATTACTCACGGGTGGTTTCAGTTTCATGGTTGATCGCTAACCCCCAAAGGGTTAAACAATTTTCAGCGGCTGTCGTATTTGGTTCCTATCACTGATTTTACGTACGTGTTCAGCACTGCAGTAGCATAGTCCAAAAGTTCACCAGTGCCAAATGCTGTTGGTGAAGCAACTCGTTCACGAGCTAACGCCTCTGATTTATATTCGTGGAAAGCTGGGGTTCGAATCTCTGCAAAGACACCGACTATTCTAATAGGTATTTTAGTAGACTTTCCCAGTCCGTCTACGCCAGGGGTTCTAATTCGCGACCTAAGGACCACATGCGGCCCACGGTCATATTGGTAAAAAATATATATATGTACTACAAATGTGGTAGTCTTTTGGAAGTCTTATTAGTGAGATGCAGCGCCAAGTCTCGCACTGATAACTTTACGTTACACGTAATATAAAGCTTCTGTGTTTAAGACAAAGGAGTTTTAATCAAGATAATAGTTTATCTTATTCAAGCAGTTAAATGTGATAAGATGTTGCATTTTTATGGTAAACATCGGTTATATGTACAATTTTTCAATCTAGGCGGTCAGGTACACCACTGATTGATTGTGATTTTTACACGTCCGACCCACGAATCAGCCCATAATAACTGTTGCGGCCCTACCTCCCCCACCCCCACCCCCCAAAGAAAAGGTTGGACAACACTGTCTATGCACATGCCGGCACATTAACCGAAATCAGGACACAACCGTTCCCTTCCACACTTTGCTCAGTTCATTAATGCATATCATTCACGCATTCGACGCCCTACACTCCTTGTTACTGAAAGCGTAAATGAATTACAAAACAGCCTAATTAATTAATTAATTAAATCACGTCATACAACCCTCGACCAATTACAGGTTCCCCGCGACAAAAATATATGTACGAATTCCTTGTCCTCGCCCAGAACATCGCAATGAGCTAACCTGCCTAACACCACGTAAAAAAAAGGTAACGGGATCCCTATACAGGCGTAAGGCCCGGGGGGAGGGGGTAGAGGTATAGCTGTACCCTTTCGTTAGCCTCGGCGCTAGAAGGGGGTGGGGTGGCTAGCCCCGCGCCCCGGCCGCTTTACCCCCGCGAAAGACCCGGTACCCATTGTACAGGAGGCTGAGTGGGCCCCAGGGCCGGTCTGAACGGCTGCGGAAAATCTCGCCCCTACCGGGATTCGATCCTAGACCGTCCAGCCAGTAGTAAGTCGCTATACCGTCTGAGCTATCCCGGCCCTATGAAAACACCACGTAGCCGGCACAAAAGTAAAGTTTCTATATTATACGCTTACTGCAGCCTTCTTATATCCGAATACTTTCCCTCGCATTCTGTTCTCAAACACTTGCAATTTAAGTTGTTCGCTCCAAGCGAAGTTGCAGCGGTAGATTGACTGCTTCCAGACACACACGTTTACACTCGCTTTCCAGGTCACAGATAATACACCAGCTATTTCGATCTGTCTATCCTTATTCTTTGCTCCAGGCAGGTCTTTTGCAGCCAGCATGATTCAAGGTCCGCCACTAAAGGATTTCTGGATAGAGTGAGTGTCATTACTTGTTCAGTCAGCCTGAAAGGGTTTACTTCAACGTTATAGCCAAACCGAACTTCTTCATGGAACCTACTGCACAAACATACACTCTCCACTCTACACGCGTTCAATATTATCCACGTCACTACAAATATAAACCTTATTTTCCACATCTGCCTTGGTGACTCTGCCTCTGAAGTCGTAACGGGTAGGGCCTACCTGCAGAGTGTTACAATTTGGAAGGATTCCAGCTGCATTGTTATCTGGCTGGTATCACACATGGACTCAGCTGCATAACGTTACGAATGATAATGCCTTTCAACTGCCAATTCAAATATGCAAGCCTCAGCAGCAACTCTAAATACGTGTCGACTCACTTCACAGTAATGTACTCACATGGCAGCCGTTTCCATTACCTCGCGCTCATTCATGTGGCCAGAATACAGGTCGGTGATGAAAAGTTCTTACTGAGAACCTGACAGCACGTACGGAAATTGTTTGCCTTTCTGGGGGCTTCAGTTCCAATACCGTGTCACAACAGCCCGCCACTTGAAACTGTGCCACACTGCTTGAGCCTAGACTACACTCACATCCATAATGTTTCGCTAGAATCCTATTTAACATTACTATTCCATCTCTGCTTTAAGTCCCCTAGGCGGTCTCTTCCCTTCTGTTTCTCCCATTAAAATTCTGTATGCATTTCTCTTCCCCCTCATATCATGCCTGTATCATTCGCCTCGATTTGAATTCCTCAACAATGTTTGGGACAAAGTCCAGGTTATGAAGTCCCGCTTTCGTATTTTTCATTATATTTTTTATTCCTTCCTTTCTTGTAACAAAATATCAAGCATTTAGCATCAGTCGCAAAATCGTGTTGTCTGTTTAAACCTAGTGAGAGGCGCGGCCGTGTGGTCTAATTTTACTACTACAACGAGCTTTTCGAGTGACAATATAATACGTCCAGTGCTTCCCTGGGTGAAAAGCACAAACTTACAAATTATGGATATATCCTGCTTCTACCTGCTGTATCAGGAGTGTAAAAATGCACAGCTAAGCTGTAGTTTCTGCCACTACCAATTGCGCTTCAAGGCCTCAATCGGGACCCAGACACATTAGATAACTGGCCAGAACGCAAGTACAGTTTACAGACAACACAACTGTGACACAAAACGCATGGTGTCTCGTATTTAACCTCAGTAAACGCAGTCGCGTAAGAACACGGCCCGCTGCTACCGCCTGTCCAGGTTGCACCACAATGTTCGTCTTCTAACAATTCTGGTACAGAATTTTTGCAGACGAAAGAGAAGGAATTAGTAAAATGTTGTTAGGAGCCACAGGCAGGAAACTTGGTGCGGGAAAACTGGGCACAAAGCTTGTGAGAACAGACAGAATTCGGTTGGGCTATATTTGACGAACTAGGCAGGGGATGGATGCAGGGTCAGTATGTCAGATTATTAAAACTAGATGCACTGATACTCAGAGACAGATTGACGTGCTGATAGTAAATGAAAAGAGAGTTTTAGTTTTATACTAGAAAATGACGGCGGACTGGGAGAAGAAAGAGCACGTATTGTGTTGCAATATCAATGATAGGAACCGTGAGCACGGATACGTCTGGAAATTTGGAAACTGGAGGATTTGAGGAGGGGTTTAGAAAGGGATAGATGTACCCTATGTAGAGGAGACGAAAATCGGTTGCATATACTTTTTAAATGTGAACAGTAAATGGTTAAATATGAAAGAAGAAGTGCCATGCAAGTAAGCAAGTAAGTCAGTAAGTAGTTATACAAAGGTAACAGAATTCAGAAATTTCAGTAAATTTAAATTGGAAAACCGCTGATCCCAATGACCGCGCGGTCTGTGGCGTAGGTATACGGCCGCTTGCTTGTTGTGATTGCGGGTTCGAATCCTGCCGGCGGCATGTCTGTCTGTCTGTCTGTCTGTCTGTCTGTCTGTCTCTTGTGAGTGTTGTGTGTTGTCAGCTAGACATCTCTGCGACGGGCCAATCACTCGTCCAGAGGAGTCCTACCGAGTGTGGTGTGTCTGAGTACGATCGTGGAACCTCGTACAGGATGCCTAGGCCTACCATGGCTGTCGAGTTATGAGAAACAAATGTGGAAAACTAAACGAAGAAAGCAGTACAAAGGGTTAAAGATCAGAAATAATAATTACTGTAAATAATGACGGATAGATTTATATTATATGCAGATACTTGATATTTAACATAATTTAAATGATACAGATTTGCAGTATTAAGATAAGGTTATGTGCGGGCCTACAGCATAAAATCTGGTGTTAGGCGTCATATACCTTGGAAATGTGTACTTAAAACTCGAAAGTTATTGTTATTATTATTATTATTATTATTATTATAAGAGGAAAGTTCCCTTGCTTTTCATAATTGTGGAGAGGCTGTAAAGCTGTTTAGGTCTTGCTGACACATTATGCGGGCCTGTAAATATGCACGATGAGCTTCCCGCTGACCGGCAGAGCTCAAAAGACAGAAACTCTCGGAAGAAAGGGAGAAAGGCGCGGGAAAACACAGGTCGTATTTCCCCAGTTAATTTTTGGCAGGTGTTTTGACAGCGCAAAAAGTTCTTATCGGTGTTTTCCCTCCTCTTCTGCCAATCATCCATTCATCTGTGACATCGCAAAACACGTGGTCGTGACATTCAAAAGTGACATGACTGCTTCTGTCAGCGCAGTTCGAAGTGCTGACATGTATTTTAACTACGCTGTGAAATGGTTCATAAAAAGATGCCTATGGGAATGATGGGTCCGTTCGGTCGATCAGTATTACACTGATCGAATTGGTGCGGCTATGTCCGTGGCACTACTTGGCTCACGCATCCCGCGTCCATGTATTCTGGGTGCTTGCTCACCCCAGTGGCTATGAAACGGTAGTTTTGGCATGTGCAGCCATTATTCAAGCTCCTTACTGCCAACGTGAACATTCGAAATGAGTGCTTGAATGCTATTTTTCATAGACTTCAAAGTTAAAATTCAATATTGTTATTGTTAGCGCTGATTTAACAATTATTGAAAATATGGTCAAAAATGGGAAGTCTTTTGACAGGCGTTAAGATAAAAAAGAAGGACTGTACGATTACTATCAGTACAAATAACAAGTGCCGATCCCAGTGGCCGCGCGGTCTAAGGCGTTGGTCTGCGGCCGAGCGCTTGCTGGAATCGTTGGTTCGAATCCCACAGGGGGCATGGATGTCTGTCTCTTGTACAGTGTTTTTGTTGTCAGGTAGAGGTCTGTGCGGCGGGCCGATCCCTCGTCCAGAGGAGTCCTACCGACTGTGGTGTGTGTCTGAGTATGATCAAGTAAAAATTAAAAAAAAAAGACGACACCTACTGTTAGTAGGTAGAAAAGGTGAGGACTACGAAACAAACAAACAACAAGGAAGCACGTATTACACATGAACGTAAGCCTCACTCGAGAAAGTACTGCGAAAGGTACAGTCGAACCCGTTTACAACGACATCGGTCTAAGCGACACCTCGTCTATCACGTCAAATTTTCTGTGGCACCAATTAACTCCTCACTGTTAACTGTAACACCATTAGTCCTCGGTTACAGGAACACTCATCTATTCGTTTCGTAGTCCTTACCTCTTCTACCTACTAGTTGTCGATGTTGTTTATTTTCACTTGATCACACTCAGACACACACCACAGTCGGTAGGACTCCTCTGGACAAGGGATCGGCCCGTCGCAGAGACCTCTACCTGACAAAACAAACACTCATAAGAGACAAACATGCATGCACCCGGTGGGATTCGAACCCACGATCCCAGCATGCGCTTGACCGCAGACCTACGCCTTAGACCGCGCGGCCACAAGGATCGGCATACTCGTTTATAACGGGCGAAATATTCAGTCCCTTTGATGACGTTATAACCAAGTTAAGCTGTATTTATCAATTGGATTCATGTGCCAGCACTGATAATAGGCACCTGTAAGAACGCGTTTTGGAAACGTGTGTACCTCACAGCCTGTACAATACAACGTAAGACGGAACGAGGTTTTCAGAGTTAGTGACGGAAACACCCACGAATCATACAAAACATAATGACCTTACGAACCTTTCAGAACCAGGTATGATGCTGAACTGCATCATGCTTTCCTATACTTTAAGCCACTGTTGTCATCACATTCAACGTCTTCAGATAAACATGCACCATGGACTAACACACCAGAGGCATCAACAGCTCGGCTGAGGTCACTCTATGGATACATCAGTCAGGACGCACATTTCGACTTACAAGGGGAAACAGTCGCGAACTAACCACTTTAACCTTCAACTGAACAAATAACAGCAGCACATCCAGTCGACTACAAAATAAGTTAATCTTCACCTTCCTTTATAAAGAGCAAAGGTTATTTGTTTACGGAACGATTTACGCCTCTTGACACCGTAAGCTGTGTTCCTCAACTTACAGTACACTCAATACCAAGACACACAAAATCACATACAGTATCACAAACCAAACACATGCACACTTTATTATACACTGAAATGTTCGAATTACACTCCTACATGTTTCGAACCGTTAATCGGTTCATCTTCAGGGACAGTCACAATCTCAAAAACCACAGACAAAATCCAACAATATGATTCCAAGTTGGATTGTGTCTGTGGTTTGTGAGATTGTGACTCTCCCTGAAGGTGAACCGATTAACGGCTCGAAACATGTATGAGTGTAAGTCGAACATTTCAGTGTATAATAAAGTGTGCGTGTGGTTGGTTTGCGAAATTCTATATTTATGACAATGCACGGTTTGAGTACCACAAGATTATGTTTCTGTCTGTGCGCGTCTGCCTGTGGGTTGGGCCTATAATTACATGTACGTATGTGCGCGTGTGCCTGTGTGTTGAGCCTATCCTTGCATGTACGTACGTGCGCGTGTGCTTGTGTGTTGGACCTAACCTTGCAGGTACGTATGTGCGCGTGTGCCTGTGTGTTGGGCCTATCCTTGCATGTACGTACGTGCGCGTGTGCCTGTGTGTTGGACCTATCCTTGCACGTACGTATGTGCGCGGCTGCCTGTGTGTTGGGCCTATCCGTGCATGTACGTATGTGCGCGTGTGCCTGTGTGTTGGACCTATCCTTGCAGGTACGTATGTGCGCGTGTGGCTGTGTGTTGGACCTATCCTTGCAGGTACGTATGTGCACGTGTACCTTATTCATAAACTGCCTGGATTGAAAAAGAGACCACACGATCCTATCCTGAGTCATTTCGGTATAGCTCACACACAACCTGTTCCTTTAGTTTACATTATATCACCATCATTTTCCCCATCTACATCCGTGTCGTACAAATGGCCTTCTTGTCATTCTTTGACAAACAGTTTGTGTATCGCCTCCTCCATACGAAATATACATCCTGCCTATATTATAACCCTAGACTGTATCAGACTAATTATAGCCTATTTAGTGAGCAGTATGTACAAAGCTCTGAAATTGTCGACGGTGACTATGTTTCTGTCAACAGGAGAGGACTAGCGTAGAATTATTATGCGTGACTCAACAGCTCATTATGAATGCCAACAACTTGATTGTAACTGTTCACCTCTTAGTGAAATACACTCAGTACATCAATATCTGTTGTCATGATATAAGAAGCATTCTGAAAAAGTCGGATACTTTTTTTACACAACGAAATTAGGCAAATGTTTCAAGTTCACCGTGGTAGAGGCACCATCGCATATTATTTACACCAGTTTCATAATGGCAATGTCTACAAATCAACGGTTTCTTTTCAAGTATCATGTGTTTTCCTAAAACACTTGTTTTAACATCGTACACAACGCTAATAAGAGTATCTGTACATGATATATTTATTCATACCTTTTTTTGGGTCGCTACAGCCCAAATCAGGCCTCGGCCGCCTCCTCTTTGAGGTTTCTAGATCACGCACAATTAGACACACATATACACCCGGTAGGACTCTACTGAACAAGTGATCAGCTCGTCGCAGAGGCCGCTAGCTACAAGACACACAACAGACACAAGAGACGAAAATCCATGCACTCAGCGGAATTCGAACCTGCGATACCAGCAATCAAGCGGCTGCAGACCTATACCTTGTATCGCACGGCCAGCGGATCGGCTGTCTACTTATACAGTTTCCGCTAAACGTCACGACAGCGCGGGTACCACTTTCAAATGGACACTCTCTGCTACAATGCAGGACGCGCCGTCGTAAATATAACGATTTTCTGATACGCCAGTTAAAGCAGTGAAAAAAATTATAAGTGAAAATGCGTGAAGCAATAAGTTCCCTATTTTCAGCTGTAAGAGAACACGCAGAAAACACGCGATAACTGAAGAAATAATGAAAGAAAGTGATGCTAGATTGGAAATATCTCCATGCAACTCTTCCATCACCTGCACAGCAAACAATTGTGTCTACGTTACAGGAACAAAGAAGAAGAACCGGGCTGCAATTGCACCCGTATATAACTACTTCATAAACTCTACGACGCGGGTAGTAAAACACAACTGAAATTTGTGAAAGGATTCCTTTAGTTGGCGTATGCTACAGGAACACATCCCACACTTGTTCTGTCTGGCGATGAAGCTTTGTTTAATCTCGGTGGTTACATAAACTCTCGGAATTGGCCTACCAGTAACTGGTCTGCATAAAAACTCGCGCTATTCCACGCAGTCACCCGTTACATCATATTAAGGCTCGTGTGTGGTGTGTTTCAAGAGCAGTTAGGAATAGCAGGTCCATTCTTGTTCTAAGGCCATGAATTCACATTGCTATTCAACATACATTCTGACACCATTTGTGAACACGCGTACCATTACGACAGGAAATATACCTTTTTTTCAGCAAGATAATACAACGAGCTCACACGGCAAACCACTCTCAGTACCGCCTTTAAATCACTGGATGTAAAATTAATGTTAACTACAATCCATTTTGTTACAACGCAGGACTCCGACTTAAGGCAAAGTGGGACGGAGACGATCGCCGCCCTCCCTCCCATCACGCGAAACGGCCTGAATGAAGAGTGGTGTGTGGGGTAATTCAAAAACGTTCCTGTATAAATAAATGAATGTCCTGAATGTATTGTAGTACGCGTCTGCGTGTATGTATATGTTTATGTATTAACTACGTAAATATAGTAACGGCGACAGACATTTTCACAGAAATTAATACTTATTATGAAACCTCCAAAAGCACATATTCCTTAACGCAACACAATGTTGCAAGAATTGATACGCATCTCATAAACGTTAAACATGAACAAGTTCATATCGCCCAAACGCACGGCGTCACTACAGGCCAGTTCTCCTACCATTTGTTTGTTTATGGGGGACAAGGCGTAGTGCGTGCATTTTCCTTTATTTTTCACTGTTGCATTACCCATTCGTGTACCCCTTGTGACACAGTGGAATGCATGCTTTTGTGTCGTTGTGGTAGTGTTTCCAATCTTAAATTCCTTGTTTTATAGGCCTATTTGTGGGCTGTGTCGCGAGGTACCCGTTTGACCTTGCTACCAGTCGGTGAATGATATCAGGCTCTGCTATTTACCGCCGTGACGCCGTATGGTTGACAGTCTTATAAATACCAAATCGACTGCTTTTTGCATTAAAATTCACGTATTAACGTGACTACAAGAAGAGCGGCACACACAGTAATTATACCGTGTCACAGCAACAACCAGGCAGCAGGCAGCATGGAAGCAAATCCGACAGACCTTCACGAAGACCGTGAACAAAACGACCTGCAACTGCATGAAATGAAAGTTCGGCTATTCGATCCACAACCAATCATTTTTGTTCAGCAGCCATAGGAGGAGGAGAAGGAAGAGGATGACAATGATGATGACGATGATGATGAAAAAGGAGGAGAAGGAGGAGGAGGAGGAGGAGGAGGAGGAGAAGAAGAAGAAGAAGAAGAAGAAGAAGAAGAAGAAGAAGATGATGATGATGATAATGAGCCGATCCCACTTGTCGTGCTAAGGCGCAGGTCTGCGGCCGTTCGCTTGCTGGGATTGCGGGTTCGAACCCCGCCGAGGCATGGACGTCTCTCTCTCTCTTGTGAGTGTTATGTGTTGTCACGTAGAGGTCTCTGCGTCGGGCTGATCACTCGTCCAGAGGAATCCTACCGAGTGTGGTGTGTTTGAGTATGATCGTGAAGCCTCGATAATGAGAAGGACCTGGCCCACTACGGGCTGTTGCGCCGTGGGGGACGGGGAGGGGGGATACATATACTTAACGTATGGGTTGGACAGTTTTAGTTCAAGGTAATGTAGTTATTAATCAAAACATTTAAAGACGGTGCTGCATATGGTTACCTTCGGTTCACAGATACGTGCCACACGTAACAAACACGTTCTTCACTGCGCGTCGAAGTTCTGCAGCTGGACCTGAAGATATAAGACTGAATCTATTCTTTCAGATCGTCCTTGGTGCGAGGATTATTACTAAAAATGTACGCTTGAACAAGTCTCGCAGAGTAAAACTCGCTCTAGATCGGATCTGGCGAACAAGTACGCCACAATCCCCTGCTTCTTATTCCATCGCCAAAACACTCTCTAAGTAACATACACAATTGTTTTTGGGGTTAAAAAATGGTGGCAAAATGTGTGTAACATATCTGTGTAAATTTATGATCTCAGGAGAAAAATGTGGGAGTAAAAATCCTAGATGCACTCACAGCACATCAACACACCAACTTAAACGTCAAGTAATGACACTTTGTGCAGTAACATAGAATTGTCTGCACATCACTACCTATTATTCTGAAATTTCACGCATCCACTCATACGGAACGAAGCTTCTTCGCTCAATGGAGTAAGTGTCGTATCTATTTCTGTCTCATAGACTGACGACTGTCGATAACGGGGGCGGTAAGCGGCACACTAGGTCAACCCAGTTCTATGCGATACGGTAATGGACGGAAAGTGACCAATGATGTGGGTCAGATAAACTAAAGACCCGGTACAATCATTTAACCCTTTAAAGACGGAGTGTATCTGTTTTATATAAGGTCTCAGTGCGTACCGCGCTGTAAACACTCTCCACTTCGGTTATAAATACCAGTCACTTAATGTTTTATAAGGTAAAAGTTGCTGTTTGTTTTGCGATCCACGCAAAACACATAATGCAATGTAAGAACCATGCAGAATTTTTGAATGTTAAATCTGGTGGTACGTAAAGTTACCCCTAGGCTTTAGAATGTTAACATAAACCATGTTACAGATACAGACGTTGATGCACGGCTGATAAATTTGGCGACAACCAACAGATAATTGGGGTTGGCATCTAACCTCCTCTTCTCCTCTCCCGAGAAATAAATCGACAATAACAAGTATCCAGATTTACTGCAGTGCCATGGGACCAACATTGATCGTCTGCGACCAAACTTTATCTGCCTACAGAACACAAAGTGTTCAAACAGAAACTGCAATGAATTAATTAACTTGCACTTCAAAAGCTTCCTAAGTACACAGCATTCGCGCACAGAGTGATATAACCGACGCCAAGCGTTTTATAATACCAAGTTTAATTACAGTTGTCTTAACATTGGTTGAAACCTTCAACAAGCTTATATTCGAACAGCCCCCAGCAAAGTCAAATAATTTAATTATATTAAACCTTTACACAACGCCACTTCATTTTACTTGCTCAAAAGACACGTATAAAATATATCACAAAATTTCAAACTGTAATATGCAAACACTAATACAGATACGCAACATGAGGGTGGAAAAATGCTTACAATGGGAAGCTTCATCACTTGTACCCCTAAGGAACTTTTTTGCGTGGCTCAGCAGCCCCTAGTGGACCAGGACGTTCTCAGTATCGAGGCTTAACGATCACACTCAGACACAGCATACACAGTAGGACTCCTCTGGACGAGTGATCAGCCCGACGCACAGACCTCAACCTGACAACACACAGCACTCACAAGAGACAGACATCCATGCCACAAGTGGGATTCGAACCCGCAATCCCTGCAAGCGTGCGATCACACACCCACGTATAGGGAATATTAGATTGATCAAATGCAAGGTGAGGAGGGACATGAGAAAGGAAAACTTAAAAGAAGAGACCACTCTGCAGACCTAGGCGCAAATACGACATTAATATTACAACATATCTCACAGAAACAGGGCGTGAGAGTACGAAATAAACTTATCTGGCTGATAATACAAGTGGTAAGCTCTAGTGGGCAAGTTGTATAACAGACGAGAATTTCTTAATCATAATCTCCCATCAAGTTTGTTATTATATTAGATAGTTATGCTTCAAAACTTCAGCATACGTGTACTACATTTTTTGCCAAATAGGGTACCTATTTCTCACCTGCTGTCACCCCCATACGAATAGATTAAATTTGTAGCCATTCAGGCACACCACAGAGTTAACGTATCCAGAACAGCCCTCCGAATGAGACTGCTATGGCCTGTGAATCAGACACGGAGACTGGGGTACATAGATGACTGTCTCACAGCACGTATTCGATAATCATCAAGCAGTCAGCATGCAACGGGACAGCTGGAGCACGTCATTATGATTTACATGACCTGTTACCTTCATGCCACAATATATTTTGATGTAGTGCTTGGGCATAACAGAAGCTCTATCATTCGGACATGACGCAGCTGCAGGTCTGTATTATAAACGGTCGCACTATGATATGTGCAGCAGACAGCAGAAATATTTTCCACTGACGCCCTGATAGCCTGCGACTGGAAGCACAAGCATCACGCAAACAGCACACAGATTGTTCGAACAACGTACAGCACTGAATTAACTTCTAGTCTGAGTCGTCTGTTATACTCTGTTTATATTACCACGCATTTATGAAGCTCATACAAGATTTACCTAACACATTCAGAAAAGTTAAGTACGTAAGAGCTAACGAATAAGAGATGTGTTTCATTCTTTCTTTCTTTCTTTCTTTCTTTCTTTCTTTCTTTCTTTCTTTCTTTCTTTCTTTCTTTCTTTCTTTCTTTCTCTTAATCTCACCGCTTCTCTCTACTTACGGTAGGTGTAGGATGTTACTGTTGCATCTGATAACATTCAATGACACACACACACACACACACACACACACACTCTCTCTCTCTCTCTCTGTACCGCTCTGTAGGACACCTCCGGACGAGGGATCGGCCCGCCGCCTAGACCTATACCTGAAAACACATAACATTTGCAACAGACACATACCCATGCGCCCAGCGGGATTCGAACCCGAAATCCCAGCAAGCAAGGGGCCACAGGCTTAAACATTTGACCGCGCGACCATCGGGATTGGCTCTTATTCTTATTTCTCCTCCTCCTCCTCCTCCTTCTCTTCCTATGGCTCTTCAGCCCGTTTTGTGGCCATGGCCTCCCCTGTTTTCTTCCTTCAGTCACGTTTATGCCTTGCCGCTGCGCGCCCGTTTCTCGTATTGAGCAACTTGGCGGTGTCCTTCCGCACTTCATCATCCCATCTATTCCTCGGCCTTCCAGCGGGTCCTCTTCCTCCGAGACTTCGTTCCAGAATTTGTTTTGTCGCTGCGCAAATTCAACTGTCATTCCTGTACAACTACTACCCCCCCCCCCCACACACACACACACACACACACACACACACACACTACATGCAGTTCATACGGAAAGTTATTGGTTACCTCAAAAATGGCTCCTGGTACGTAACGTAAACCATACATCTCATTAAAATCTTCATTGTTTACGTGCTAAATCCTTTCTCAGCCTTCTCAGTTCTGAGTGCCGGATTAATTACTGTACTACACTATTGCTGTCCATGTAAGTCGCCCGTTTCGAGAGGTTTCGTTTTTATACGTCCCGTCCATTTAATCATCCGTGATATGGTGATCCTATGCATAACTAGCGAAGAACAGAGACACAGTTTCCTCCACCCTCGTAATACTTTCTCTTTGATACAAACACCCTACTGTGCAATTTGTTCTCGAACACCCCGGCCTATAATATTCCCTTCAGATGAACCCGCTTCACACACGTCAGAGAAGAGACAATTTGCATATTTAGTTGCTATACGGCCATTCTGCCCGCTGGAACCCCTGGTTATTGCGGGGGGGGGGGGTGCGGAGGTAGAAGCCCATTCAGTATAATATTAGGTGTACAGAATTTAAATCCTGTCGCTATCCTGTGTCCTAATTTCAAAAGTTATACGTAAGCCAGGTGGCAGTGACTGCTGAAAAAAATTTGTCATTATGTACCAGTAGGAAGGTATCCATGTTTCTGTTTGTATTACATCAGTCTTCACCAATAAAAAGTTATCTTCAGGTGGCATAACTGCTCATCCTATCTAGCAGTCTTTCAAAAACATTTCCAAATTCTTTAGGAGGACATGCAGTAAAAGTGTGATTGCACAATATTCCTGAAGGTCTAGAACGTATACGGGGGAAAGAAAGGTAGTGTTATCTAAGGGTACGTGAACGACGTAGCTGAACACAGACTGTCCGTGTGAGCGTTTGTAGGCAGTACCACATGCCCGGACCTCTACAATCCCGTATCTTTACTCAGCATTACAGAGTAAGGAACAGTCCCCACACTTCATCATGGATGCGTCCATGAAAGTCATAAGAACAACTTTGTACTCCTAATTCTTATAATTACTATCATTTGTCATGACATCACTTAGTCAACGGTAGTTTTAATAATATGTATTGGGTTTTACTCTTCTCCTGTGTTAATTCTTGTTCTCTTTCTTTGCTGTAGCGTAACAGCCCAAATCGGGCCTAGGCCGCCTCATTTTGGAGGTTTCTAGATCACACTGACACACCACATTCGGTAAGACTGCCCTGGACGAGTAATGAGTCCGTCGCAGAGACCTCTACCTGACAACACACAACACTCGCAAGAGACAAGCATCCATGCCCCCGGTGGGATTCGAACCCACGATCCCAGCAAGAGCTCGGCCGCAGACCCACGCCTTAGACTGGCAAGAGACAAACATCCGTGCCCCCAGTGGGATTCGAACCTACGATCCCAGCAAGCGTTCGGCTGCAGGCCCACGCCGTAGGCCGGCAAGAGACAAACATCTGTGCCCCTGGTGGGATTCGAACCCACGATCCCAGCAAGTGCTCGGCCGATGGCCCACGCCTTAGACAGCGCGGGCACTGGGATCGGCAATTCTTACACGGTTACACAATTTACGTCGCCATGCATTAGGGAATCTAATCGGAGACGTCCGCTGAAACGTATTAATCCTAATCACTGATACAAGATCCGTAAAAGTAATGTACAGCTCCGCTTATTCTTAATCTCGGCACTAAATGGAGGTGAGTGGTCAAATTCACAGCCCGGCCGCTTTACTCCCGGGAGACAGCCCCAGTACCGATTCAACAGGGGATTGGGTGAGCCCCACAACAGGCCGGAACGGTTTTGGAGAAGAGAAAATCTCCTACCGCTACCGGAATTCGCAACCCGGACCGTCCAACCCGAAGCCAGCCGTTACAACATATACGCTTGGCACTTTTCTGAAAACAAGCAGAATAATGTTACATATATTACTACAGTCAATGGACTCGTAACCATCTGGCTGTTTTCGTGAAATTCCGGCTTTAGCTTTCAAGGTGATTCCTCTACAGCAATAAGCAGTGCAAATTTGGCAAACATCCCAACGACCTCACATATTGCCGTATGTTCTCTACAATATACAAGATATGACATAAGAAAATAATACTGAATTTGTGTAAACCACGGCTTTCAGCGTCTCTAATCCAAGACAGAAGAAAAGCACTTGAGAATAGACACTCCAAAAGGCAAAGGAGAATAGCAAATAACCTCTTACAACATCGTCAACGAAGAAGTAAAGAAGAATGAGGAAAAAGAAAGCGATAAGATACAAGAAAACCAGCACACAGATGGTATTTAGAAAATGGAGATGAAAGAAGTTAAAAAGAAATGAGAGACGATACTGAAGTAAGGCTAGTGAGAAGGCTAACTGATCCAAAAGCTGCTGACAGTTCAATTCGCCTTCGCATACTTGAGACGACTGTGGCTTAAGTGTCCTAAACAAAACGTTCTGAACCATCTCTTCGGCTGATTACAAAGTAAATGAAACAACAAGATATTAAAGAACTGACCATGCAAGTAAACGAACCACCAACTAATCGTGACAGTGTTACTATGTTCTTAGTATCCCCGTCTAAGTTCTATAACATTTTTTCACAACCTGTACAAAAGTGTGCGCCTACGTAATGACCGCATGACATAATATGACGTGGGCACGCCCTGTTCTGGAGTACCGGGTGTTCATCCTGTTGGTGTTGTGTAGTTACAGCAAAAAGTATGGAGCAAAATGGAATAAGGGTCAAAGTATATAAATTACTAATTTCCATAATCACAAATTAAATGGAAAAGTTTAATAAAATCAGATACTGCATCCAAAGTACTGTAAATGTACTTATAACCTCTTGCATCGACAAGAAATTCAAATCAGAACGCCAAGTTATGACGATTTAATTCCACTGAAATCGAAATACAATGAACGTAGTTATAAGTTGACAGTACGGAAGCTTCGAGCAACGCGAAAGTAGTCTATATACTAGGTATATGGTGCGTGGGAATGCAAAGAACCGTGTTTATTGTACTTATCTTACATGAACTTCCTGATCCATTATTCACTGTCATGTTTTCTTGGGTTCTTCGTGCGCTTTGCGTTTTTTCCTTCCTTATCGGTTTTATCTTTATTTTGTTTGACGCATTTAATTTTAATTTTAATTTTAATAACCTGTTTGACATTTGGGAGGTCTTCTTGTATAAAATATCGGTTTGTTGGCAACGTCCGTTCCTACACAGGCAGACGCAGATATATACAATATCTCCCCCCTCCCCCCGTCAACCGGTTTGGAACTCGCGATTTTGTGGTTTTAGTGCGCTATGATTCTCGGTTCTTTTCTAACAACTCCAGAATTCTATCTTGCGCTTCATTTTATTGGATGTGGCATCCGAAATAACTTTTTTGTACGTACACTGTACACGCAGACGGGAAAAGGCTAATGGATTATATTTACTACTACCATTTACTTAACAGCCTTGCAGTTGGACACGAAACTCGTCCTTCCCGTTCTTGATGACATACCACATGCAGGTTGTACTGCACCGTCACTTCTGACACCACTTCTAAAACTGCACTGCAACATACAACACCTTACCTCCCCAGGGGTAGGTAACGTTTGCCTACATTTTGTCTTGAAGATCTCGTCTACTGATCACCACGCAGTGACATTTTCAGTTCAAATGTGTTCCTACACATTTAACACTGTTAACAAATCAGCTGTTAAGCCCTCACTTGTCATGGCAGTGGCCTACACTGATGTTTCTTTGTAACACAGTTGCTACCTTGCTATCTTCATATAACTTCATACTGGTCTCTCTCTCTCTCTCTCTCTCTCTCTCTCACACACACACACACACACACACACACACAATCACGTTACGAAATCTCGATTTATGTTCTTGTTACTTACGTACCATTATTTTCTTATATTATTCGGTCGTAAGATACTATAAAAAAGTACGTAGTATAATACTAATGAAACAAAAAATATCTAACTTCATAACAATAAATTATAACATAAAATACAGCTAATAAATTTCTAAAAAAATCAGAAAATTCAACACGTCTGACGACAGGAACAAATTAGAGTTACATTCATGAAGGAGTTCAAAGCAGATCAAATTCGAAGGAGTCTTCTGCCACCCTGTTCAGCATCTTTTTTTTTTTTCTTAACCGTCTCCAACCAAAGAACATCAAGAATAGACTACACAAACTCATAACTATACCTGCTGTTTTATATTCGTGTTTGAGAGAACAAGGTGCTAAAGAAAATATTTGGACCTAACAGAAAGGAATTAATAGGAGGATGGGAAAAGTTACAAAATAACGAACGTCGTAACTTTCACCCTTCATCAAACACGAAGTCCTTTTTAGTGTGGAACCGAATACCGCAGAGAGGACGGCGTCATCGGTCGCTATGCAGCAATGCAAGTTTTGCTTTAATATGTACACCCTGTATTATTATGGAGACAATATCATGGAAAATGTGATGGGCGTGACAAGTAGCACACATGAGAGAGATGGTATATACATACACAGTCATTAGGCGGAAAGTCTGAAGAGAAGAGATACAGTACGGATGTTGGCGTACCTGGGAGAGAATAACGTAAAAAGTATCGTGAAAGATGACAGCGTGATATTGTGGGCCGGACGGCGACTCCGAGCAGGGGGTCCACTGGCGTCCTCTTTCGAACGTGGCAGAGGACCTTCGGGTTTCATACAGGCACAGAATATCTTGACGAGCCAAGCAACAGTCATTTCTTAACCTCTTAAAGCCTAGCGCTAACTTTACATACGACCAGGTTTAACATTAAAAAATTCTACGTGGTGCCCACATTGCGTTTATGTGTTTTGTACGGATCTCAGAACAAACAGCAACTTTTGCCTTATAAAACATTAAGAGATTGGTCTTTATAACCGAAGCGGAGAGTGTTTACAGCGCGGTACGCACTGAGTCCTTAAATAAAACAGATACGCTTCGTCTTTAAAGGGTTACGAAGGACCGTGATGGCTATCCCTGGCAACACCACTTCTCTGCAGAGTTACGTCACTTTAGGCAGGATGGTACGTAATCGTACCGGTCTGACTGCAATCCTGACGATACTTCGTTCTGTTACAAGACTCCTCTTACTGTCACGACCCGTACGACCCAAGTTCCTTAGCATTGCAAATCTTAGGGTCTGCACTGTGCTATTCGCAGTTAAGCCTTAGTTTACATGGAATTCGCGCCTTATGTAAAGACAACTTCACAAGGACGAATTATTCAGACACGCAAATGGAGAACCTGCGATGACGTAGTTGTTCAAAAACGAAATACACGGATCCTATAGCATGAAGTTTCTCATGTCCTCTGTACGCGTCACGATACACAACTGTTGCGCAGTAGAAAGCACACTCGGTACACGCAGTGTTGCTTGCGTGTGATTAAATCACAGTCTCAAAAAGTTTCTGCCCTTTGGAGAAGCGAAGATCTCCTGCCTTTGCAGGGAATCGTGTAATTCACCGGCTGTTTATTCCGTAGCCTAGTTACTATACTGACTAAACAACAGTAGTCATCAATTACTCTGCTGTCATTATTATTATTATTATTAGTAGTAGTAGTAGTAGTAGTAGTAGTAGTAGTAGTAGTAGTATATTATTATTATATTTCCTTTAAGAAGAAAATTAAATCCATTATCATTTAATTCCAGTTCGCTGTATATATTTTCTTACCCTCTGGATCATACTCTCAACCATTGTCTATTGCCTCAATTTATTAATTTCTTCTATTATTTAACGGCATCTAGGCATTATCCTGCACTACCGTAATTGTCTCTAGTTTTTGCTTTGTATTTTTGTAATATCCAATTAATACTTAATTTTGTATGTTTTACCATTAGACACCTATGTTTGTATCTTCATCCTTTAACGCTTTTAATGTGTTCTCTTTAAGTGTTACTTTTGTGTATCCTACGTAGTTTTGCTGTTTCTGTAATTGGCCCTCAGGCTGTCGTGTCAGCACGTGAATAAACTTAACTAAATTTATTATTATTATTATTATCATCATCATTATTATTGCTGCTGCCGCTGCTTCCTTATTTTTTCAAAAACGAATAACTCAAGTGCAGATTCTGTATACCTAACATCTGTCCGACAAAACCAACGTTCCTTCTAATTCTTTTTTACGGCTACGAGGACCTGCTACTGCTCTGAGCAGAAAATTTTTACATGTCCTGCCCACCGCGCGGCACTTCAAAAATTTTTTGTAATACGCACAACAAGAATATTTACAACGAAAATTGAAAAATTCCAGCTGCGCGGCAACAGTTCAGTGTGCGCGGGAGCATTGCAGTTATTACGCGGCCGCGCACCCGCTTAGCTTAGAGGGAAAAATGGACACAATCTCAAAGTTTACATCGTCGTCAAATTTGTAGTCTGTGACTTACATGTACAGAGTGGCCCGAAAGCCAATTAACCAGCAGGCAAAACGTACATTAAACACGCTGTAAATTCCGATGTTGCTTACTGAATGTGCAAAAGTCGTTCGACATGAGAACTTCCATATCCAGTGCACAACGTACGGCACTGTGCTACCGTGTTACAAATTGTGTACTGGCATCAAAATCATCACGATGTCATCGGTTAACTGATGTTTCGGTCACGCCGTATTTCACAAGTGTCAAGAACGACATTAATCGATATCGGTGCTTCGAAATAGACCACGACCGCTTCCTCCCAGGTCCTCGCCAGTTCCTAACACACCTTATTGCGCGCTACAACTACGCCCTCCACGCAAAGACAGAGTACGGACAGCAGCCACTCCACTTAAATGTGTCTGGCCTGGCTACGCTCCAAGCAGCCACGCCACACAATCAAGCCCGGAGTGTTTTCTAGGCAGTGCCTGCCTTTTACTACTACCCGTACAATGCGGAGCGTTTCGAAGGAAGAGAAAGGGTTCGCTAACACTAAGGTCGCATGCTTGAACCCTCCACCACTGCAACCCATTTCCTAGTCACTGCGCCCAGGGTTAACTACTCTCTTCTCACCTCTGCAGACGCCTCAGAGCTGTGAGGTCACAAGATCGATTCCTAGCCGTGGTATGCGACAGCTCAGTACAAAAACGATTCATGTCATTCTACATCAACGTCAGCTATTTCGCTCGCTTTCATGGAGCTGTGAATACGACGGACGGTGTGTCCTGTCCCTGTGCACGCCATGAAGACATGTGGAAGGAAGGAGGTATAGTTCCACTCATTACGGCATTTCGTAAATTCCGATGACCTGTGAAGGCAAATGCCAGGATAATTCTGTCAAATATATCACAACGGAGGATGAGCGTCTTTCATAGTAAGTACTTTAAATGTGCCTTTCCATGTTTTACACAACACAGACTGTAAGTTTTCCCCATACCTTTGCAACACTTCCATTTCTCAAAGAGCGAGATTTAACAATCCCTCATGCCGAATTGTTACGTTTACATGGTACACTTTTTTCTTCGGCCTCACCTTCTGCCTCAAATATAAACGCCAATGACGGCCAGTTATCACACAAGTATGCAGGTCTTCATATGAAGTGTCTGATAGTTTTGTACGATTTTCACTTACATCGAAATATGCAGAAAAATTTAGTAAAATGTGAATAAGAAATTTCGCGAAAATCTGTCGAGTGGAAGTTGCACTGTTCCATACGGACAAACAGACACAGGGGCGGACATGACAAAGCTATAGTCACAATACGCAACTGCTTTGCGAACGAGCAAAAAAAAAAAACCAGGTGTTTTACATTTTTCTACTTTCATAAGAAATATCATGAATTATAAATGTAATTTCACCTGTTGTTTTACGTAGCTGTGAAACTTGAGCTGTCACCCTATAAGAACAAAGTACGAGTAACTTGGTGAAACTGACGTAAGTTGGTTCGCTAACGAATGCTACATTCGAGTAATTAGATTCAGGACACCAGACAAAAAACATGACCACGTATAACTAAATTCAGCAACACACACAAAGCAAATTAGATACAAAATAGAGTAATTAGCGATAATGTTGTTTAATATTAGTGTTCAAATTGGTCTCTAACCGTATAAGAGGAACACACAGGAGAGGTAGAAGAATTTTTATCATCTAATATGGTGTAACAAACTTCGTATGTAGAACAGTCCACTGTATGAAAATGAATTACTACAAAATGAGGGAATGATATTAGAGAACAAGGCACTTACGGCAATATTCGGTCCTAGGAGACGGAAACAGGGAGGGGGAGAGAGGAAGTAAGAGGAGGGGGTAGACACGTACTGAATTAGGAGATTCATCAAGTGTTACTGGGGTGAACAAATAATGGAAAATGGGGTAGGCGAAGTGTGTAGCATGCAGAATATCTAGACGATAAATGTACAAAAAATTTGTATTGGATGACTTCAGAAGAAGTCCGATAAAATCTGATACTGACTTAACTGTACTCGCATTCCTACTACAGTTTTATCACAACTGCTCATAATGATTGTTGATATTAATTCTGAAACTGAAGCACAGCAAAATTTATAAAGCCTGCAGCTACGAAATTATATAGAACAGCATAAATACTTTACTTTCCCACATTCAGTTACATAAACGTGCGTCTCGATATTACAAGAGCCGCGTCTTCTCTTGAAATCTCCTTCTCCGCTTCTCAATTCGTGCAACACCAAATTTTAATTTAGCATTATGCTTGGCCTCTTCCAACACGAGTATATGGCAAATCGACAGTAGAACCCACACGCGCGCGCGCGCGCGCGGGCACGCACGCGCACGCACACACACACACACACACACACAACAAGCTCTCCACCGGTCGCCAGCAGCCTGATACCGCAGTAGCTTAGCAACTAAGCGACGGGCTGGAAAAACGTCATGGCCGTCTTCACACGTAGTCCTTGTTTTACGCCTTTTTTGCTTTAACACTCCCTTGCACATATACACATCTTTATTTACGCGCTCTCATTTTTGGTTTAACGCCCCTATGGCTGACTACGCTCTATTACACTAGCCCCTACCTATTCCGTTATTTCTTATAGGAATACCATTTGTGATTTAATTAACGGCCACTTTTTCAGGAAGACGATTAGAGCATAACACCAGGGCTGGGCATAATATAAGCCCACAATACACGTATGAGATCGGTTAAAGGCTTTCTTTTGAGGGCAGATAATGCCATGCCGGTTGTACGATGTCCGCGTATATTTTTTTCAAACCCAGCAGACACAGCACGCAGAGTACCAAAAGTACAGTCAAACTCGATTACAGCGTCATGAAAGAGACTACACAATTTGCGTCATTATAAATGAGTGTTGTTATAACCGAGGAGCATAATGTTGTGGTTAACAGTCAGGACTTGACTGGTACCACAGACCATCTGACGTTACACGCGAGGTACCTCTTAAACTCATGTCGTTATAACCGGGTTCGACTGCATTTACGTTCATGTAATAAGCAATTTACAGCATGCATCTCACTTCACTTATAACCCCGATCACCACAGCTGTTACTGTGTTGCTCTACATAGTTTCCCCACCCTCTGTATCTAGCATGGAATTCTGCATCAAGCCAACCTTCCCCTATGAATGTAAAATTAACAGCCTACATACATAACAGTCAAACACTGTTACAGTTACTGGGGATCTTGAAACGGTAAACAGGTAATAATGACTCTGCAGCAACAGCATTACTGCATTCATTTTCTACGAAAGTAACGCTAGCATTAGAGAACGTATCTTAAGCCCTGGTAATAAATTGTTCAGTGCAGAACTTTCGCAAGAAATTTGCATGCACAATACTGATGTTCAGCAAACAGGCTTCTGCTTAATTGCTTTAGAAAATAAAACAACAGAAAGAAACCTTACATTCTCTTAAGTAATCAAATACTTCTTGCTAACTCCGTGGTGCAAAGCCCTTCTTCACGGCTACCAGAACTATTTGTGAATGCGGTAATGAGCCTTTGGATTCTTGATCAGACGAGTCACTACGCCTATATCAAGAAGGATTCAGATTCAGAGAATTAAATAAAATAAAATATTATCTTTACAGAATGCATACCGTTGTGAGTATATTATAAATGTAAATACAGTTAGATGCCGTCCTCACAACTTGTTATAGTTTAAAAGTTCAAATTGGCTACATGTTTCAACCACCCGGGTGGTCATCATCAGGCCTTATTAAAAATGTAATAGGAAGGAACTTTTACCATTGAGATCTCACTTGGCATTACATGTCAGAGTAATTGTTGTGCATACAATTTAATTGGTACAAACATGTAAAGTTTTTAAATTTGTAAAACAAAGAGTTATAAACTATAAGGATAAAAATCAATATTTTAAAAATCTCTAGATTATTTGAGATAAGCATACAATAACTAATAAAAACTTTACATGTTTGTACCAATTAAATCGTATGCACAACAATTACTCTGCATTGTAATGCCAAGTGAGATCTCAATGGCAAAAGTTCCTTCCTATTACATTTTTAATAAGACCTGATGAAGACCACCTGGGTGGTTGAAACATGTAGCCAATTTTAACTTTTAAACTAAAACAAGTTGTGAGGGCGGCATCTAACTGTGTTTACATTTAAAATATTATCGCTGCACTTCTATCCTTTATAAGACGGACATATGTTACAACGTTCGCGATGTTACGTTAATTGTTCCAGACAAGATAGAACTTAATTTGTCTATAAACTCACGAGGTTCTTCAAGATTCGTCAACGAAATTATTAACAACAGGCGCTATATGAAACCTGCAACACACGTACGCCGGTAGCCAATGCCTTTGCCAACAAATAATTAATACATATGTTGCCACTCATACTTAACAACTGCAGTCATAAAAAGTTAACATTTAAAACTAAAGTTCAGTACCCTTCTTTTCACTTTAACGTAATTGTAAAGACATGCACTGCAGAATTCATAACGAGTACAACCTTCATGCGTGTATCACCATTTCAAGTTTAGGTAAGAAGTTCTGGGAGCAACATTATGACGTGAAACCCACATTCGTTTAAACTGCATCATGTATATGGTGAGAAAAAATCTGATGTCCCACTTTTCACACCGTCAGTTCAGTGGATCGGATGCAAAAGTGTCCCAGTATTTAGTTAAGAGACACGCCACGCAGACATATGTGGGAATGCAAGTACAGACCCAAGTAGTCTTAACCACAGCATTAGATGGAGATTGGCTGACAGCTTCATGCCCCGGCCACCTTACCCCCAAGACAGAAACCCCGGTACGCGTTTTGCAAGACACTGGGTTGGCCCCACGCAGTCTCTTTGCACGCAGACGACCCTCAACGGTGGTCCATCCCTCAGCCAGTCACTGTGCCGACCGAGCTACTCCGAATAATGGTCGTCAGTCCAACCAGCTTCAAAGATGCACAGAGCGTCAGTTTTATGGTACCCTGATGACAGGTTAATGAGAGCTGGTACAGCATGTAGGAGTAAATGGAGACTGATGGGAAGTAAACATCGGCAGACTGTGTTTTTACTCTGACAGTGTTGCATATGACGGTGTATTATATAATTAATAGGCCTAACAATTAACCAGCAAATATACATTTTCTGGGGGAAACAACCCCTAAATCTCTACATTCCACCTCTTACATGTTTAGGCCCAATCCGGTCCATTATCCAGGAGTACAAGTAAGTGGATAATTTAAGACGCGAATTACATAATGTTATACAACACTACACAATGCTGTACACAACACTGTACAGCTCGTAATCCCTGACAATGGGCCGTAGTGGGCCGACATTTGTAGCAGGTGGAATACAGAAAATTAGGGATTGTTTTACCCAAGAAAGTGTATTTATTCGTTTAGTGTTACTGATTTTTGTGTCTCAAGTGTTTAACTACGTTAAGAGCAGTACATACCAAAAAATGATTAAGATCGCAGAAGTGTGACATTTCCAGAACAACAGCTTAAAAGCAATAAGTACTAAAGTCTCTACAACAAATTGTACTATATTACGTAGTTCAATTTTTCACGAGAGATTAAATTTATCGTCTCAGTCTGACGATAAAATCAGACAGCATTTATGAAATATGGCTGTTTGGCCAAGTGCTGAATTTGCAGTCCATAATGTTCAGGGGGCGCTTACTAAAGGTGCTACAAGGCACAAAGCTGCTGCCAAAATAACAACAGTCTATTCTCTCTTCAAAGACTAAAAACAATGTCAAGGTACTCTTCTGACCAATGCTCCCCCGACATCCGAAACAGCACTGCTTGGTCTGCAGGCTCGCTGGCTTCGGTGTTTTGTCCACCAAATACTAGTAGTATTAAGATGGCGAGGAGTATGCAGCATTGGTAGAATGACACTGAAAGAGGAGCACCGAGGTACCCTGAGAAAAATCCGTATTATATAAACTTAGTTCGTACGACACAGTAAACACGCTCCGTCTCCATTATAAAAAGACAGTAAGTTAATGATGCACGGGTAAATGATCGCTGTTTGTCCTGAGACTCACTCTACACATACCAACGCGCCCTGTGCGCAGACAGGCGTTACTTTCGATCTCATGCCTTAGTGCTATATAAACCAGACATTAGTCTTCAAAGCGTAAAACGTCTGAAAGGCCACTCACAAACAAACGTCGCAGCACAGAACCAATCATCCAGGTGTACGCTGTATTAGAACACTCACCTGAAACAAGCAAAATGCATCAGATATAAACAGCCATATTCAATCTCTTATTATGGTACAAATATAGACCAACGTAGTGACAAAGACAGGTGATGTTCACGCAAGCTGGTACTTAAAATTTCCAAATAATAAATAATGTGAACATGAAAACAGACGTCCTTTATTAGAAGCGGCAACATTACCCTGAATTAATTAACGAAACTGAAATACACATGTCCAAAATCCATCCCGCTTACATTAGTCCACACATTTCAACTTTGATATGTTCCATGTCCGTGCACGGTATCATACGAAATAATAACACCAAATAATGCACCAAAATATATATAATCTTTTTTCCTAAAAGTCTCCTACATGTTTCGACCCTGCTGGGCCATCTTCAGGGAGAATAATACTGATACACTATAGTTGCGTTTATATAGTTAAGTGTGGATGTGCCCTAGGTTACATCGTCCGTTTGAGAGGTATCGCGCGATACTTACGTTAGATGAAACTTTAGCTAAGAGAATGTACAACATATACGGCTGGTACCACTAAGACGCAAGTAGCATCTTAGTGGCATCTCATTTTTATTCGCTGCATTAGTGTAGACACTTTCTCTCAAATTTTAACAACACCTAACACAACGACCGACCTGCGTCAAGGTATTGCCAAACCAATACCACGATACTGACATATATGTCACCACATTACCCTACACTTTTCCCTTGGTTCACTGAATTTCTGTATAACGAGTTTTTAAATCTGTTTGTGTTTCTTGTATAGACAAGTTCGCACAATCCTCTGGGCATTATCCTGTATTTACGACATAAGACTAAACAATTTAATTACAAAGTGACTGACATTTTATTAAAAGTTATCAAGTTGATATCAGACTTTCTCCTAAACAAAACTAACCGCGAAGCGTGAAACGTAAGACAATGTGAAGCATGATTTCGAAGTTGAAAATTAAACGTCAGAAAAAAGTGGCTGTCATTACACAAACTGCTTATCATGTTTCAGGGCGTGAATTTGGCAGCCTAATTCACTGTGGATAAAAGAAATTCTAAAGTGCGTCGTTAAAGGAAAACCAGCAGTGTGGAGTGGCGGTACTCGAGTGAGTACCCCGGTCGGTCGGTAGCAGATGGTAACTGTAACATGTAACGACAGCAGTCTGTCGACGGGAAGCGGCATACTCACAGCCACCTCAACGCACATTTCGGGCGATTGGTCATTGAGCTTTCTAAAGACACGCTCTCATCTAAATTGTATACAACAAGTTACTCCCTCCATCGCCGAGAACACAGCCTGTGTACATTATGAAGACCTGAAGCTTAATGCCCTGTAAGGAAATAGTCGGTGTTATTGTAACTTATAAGAAACGCCCAAATACACTGGGGCAAAATGGAGATTACATAACTGCCGCAGATTTAGCACTGGGCTTCAGGCGGTTAAGGTGTTGCGTACTCAAGGATGTAAGGGCAAGTAAATACCAACGAATTTTGTATTTCTTCGATAATGGTTCCTAACCTATTCCTAAGGGCACAGGAAACATCAACAGTTTCCCTTCGTTAGTAGACGACTGAGCTGGCACAATAAGTAGACTGTCTCGACTTCACAAACAAATAAAGGTAAAGTTAAATTTCACCCTAAAATATGCCACGAAGGCCCGGAGGGGAAGTAGAGGTATAGCTATAGTCTTTCTCGAACCTCGGCGTTAGATGGGGGGGGGGGGGGGGTGAATGGTCAACGCCACACCGCGGCCGCTTTACGCCCGGGAAAGAGATCCCGTAACCACTGCAGAGGAGACCGGATGAACTCCAGGGCCGGTCTGGACGGGTGCGGAAAATTTCGAACCCACCGAGATTCGATCCCCAGACTGTCCAGAGTCACAGGGTGACTAATGAATAATCAATTGGAAAGTAGAATAACACGAACTAAAGTAAATGAAAATGGCCTCATTCAACGAGAGTCCATTACGAGAGCCAATTATTGTCCACACTCGCGACAGAGAGGGTTGGTAAGATGGTCTGTTTTTAATTACAAACAGCGTAAATAATTATTATGTAGTAACATATGTTGTCGAAGAAGCAAGCCTGAAGAAGGGGATCGGTCCTGTCCCGAAACGTAATGTTAAAAATTTCAATACATACGACCGAAAAATTCCAGAGAGACAATGAGTTGAGAATTAACGAGCTTCTTGCAAAGGCATCTTGCAGAATTTGGTCCAGACCTGGCACTGTCTCCCTCCAGCTATATGTACAGTGGCAGCGTCAATCCACAAAAGCGACGCAATTCTGTATGGTTCTACTGACGACTCAAAATGACACAAAACAAGGCGCGCCTTAACTTATTCGCTTCTGTTTCTACACTAATTCTGTCTTTACAAACATTCTGATGAAATGAGGAAAGATTTATAACAAAAGCTCTACCTGGCTAATCACGCCCAAATTTCCAAAGCGCCTGTTTCTAAAACAGTCACTGATTTGTAAGATTCATTCACGTCTACTTACTTATAGTAATGCCGAAGCTCCAGGCGTACGTTTATTGCTTGCTGTTTACTAGTCCATTAGCAAAGACCCCAAAGGACGCGTGGTGTACCATTTTCCTTTATATTAAAAGAAATTACGAACAAGCCGACAAATGCGTATTGAATGACATAAATCAAAGTCCTTCAGCGTAAAACAAGACATGCTAAATAAGGATAATAAAATGGATTTAGTGTACTTTTATAACATCATAGGACTTCATAATAAAAATATTTACAGACGCTGTTTCAAACACAGGCGATGCAGATTATGGGCAAGTGTTGGTGCGAGCCGCCCCTGAAATATTACACATGCTCTCCCCGACCCCCACCCCCACCTCCTACAAACGTCGTAAATTATGCACACGATAGAAAGTACACAACAGGCCACATGAAAACGAAAGTCGTTTCTTTTATGTCAAAATTCCCTTAACAATCTGGATCCATATTTTAAGCATTCACTAAGTGCACTAGAACCCAAACTGCATGAGTATGCCTATGGAGTTAGTTTCAACTTTATTTCTTTCTTCGTCTGAACACTTCTACCTACTGATCGTAAGTGTAGGGGGTGACTGTTGCTCCTGATCACACTCAGTGACACACACACACACACACACACACACACACACACACACACACACACAGACTCGGTAGGACTCCTCTTGACGAGGGATCAGCCCGACGCAGAGACCTCTACCTGACAACACGCAACAGTCACAAGGGACACACTTCCACGCCCCCTGCCGAATTCGAACCCGCAATCCCAGCGAGCGAGCTGCAGCAGAACCATGCCTTAGATCATGCGCCCACTGGGATCGGCACATAAATGTGATACCATCACAAATTTTTAAAAAAGTACAAAATAGCAAGTAACCCGCACAAGATTCGAAACGGATACGTCTTAAAAGTTATCCCAGACCCTTTGATAGACATGTCAGAAATTTAATAAACATCTGTGTTTAATTCACCGGTAATTACGATTGTAAAACGACTGAAATACAGGAACTCGCCTACGAACAGACCTACATGACAACATAAAGTCATTAAGCGCATGGAATAAAAACTGGAATTGTTTTGAAGGCCTTGTACAGCCACGACCGTCGCGCTTACGAGGAAATATTCCTGCATACCCAAGAGGGTGGACGATAATTACGACAGGACACAGGGCTTTCCCCCGCACTTCATTACGCGCGTTACTGTTCACCCTTCCAACAAACACATCCCCTAACCCCGTCTCCAAAACTGAAGCTCGCAGGTCCTGTGATTGACATCAGCGCTGCCATTCCACTGACGTAACACCGCACCCATGGTTAGATCCATGCAGAACACACCCGCCCTGTTGACGTCACACGTTTATGGTAAATAAAAATAGTTGTATACCTGAAGAGTGGAAAAACGACTCATAACAAACTCTTTAAAATGTGATGCCACGCAACAGCTATAGCCAGAAAACTTGAAGAAAGAGGCCACTTGGAATAAATGTATGTGGGAGAAAAATACTAAAATGGATCTTAAAGTATATGGAATGTCAAGGAGACGCGACTGCCCGTTGTTCAAGTCCAGTGGTTGGCTGTTATGAATAGGATAATGAGCCCCAACTTTCAATAAAAGGACGAAAGATTCCTCGCAGTCTAAGAGACTATAGGTTTTCAAGGATTCCACTGCTAACACGGGAAACATGCCTACTTGAAGGGCCGAAGAATTACTTCCGATTACGCCACTAGTTCCTTTCAGATCCTTACATTACATTTCATTCGTTATATGGGGTCATTATTTTATATGTCGACTGCCGCTGTTCATGTCCAATCGGCCACTTATCTTGTAAAACCTTGCCCACTCACCATCTCGCTCCCGCGCTCGTTATCGGAGAGACGTTGTCATGTCTCTAAGCGTCATCTACAGTCGCAATGACGATCCCACTGGAGCAGCGCGTGTTTTGTACGATACACGAGCTAAACACAGTTACCACAAGACACAAACGGAATTCGCAAACTCTACCACGCGGATTGTGAACAAAACTGAATTCTGTGAAATGGTCAACCTTCATGGGGGCGGGGGGGGGGGGGGGTGGCGGTGTGTGTGCGTGCGTGCGCTGAGGAAACAAACCCCACAAACGTTCCGTTTTATCGGCAACGTTTGGTTCCATCTCAGAGGACATGCGAACTCTCAGAATATCACGTTCAAGTTAATTAATGCACACAGCATCATTAAGTCATGTTAATGTTGGTGTGTGGTGTGATGTTGTGACTGCAATTAAGATTACAGGGCCAGCTCTTTCTGAGACCATAAATTCAAACCAGTATCTATGACACTTTTCGGCACCACTTTTGAACACCTGTCCGATTACGACAAAATCTATCTCCCTTTTCTGCAAGACGGTGCAACAGCTCACACCGCACGCAATTCTATCCGTTTTTAGTCTGTTGTTTATTTACCGTACGCTAAATTTTAACTTCAATAAAATCATAACTTCATAATACAGCAAAAGAGTACCATTTAAGTCACGCCATCATAGCACAGCATACGAACACCATTTGATTAAGTCATACCAACATATCACAGCAAACAAGTACCATCTGATTAAATCATACCTTCATAACACAACATAAGAGTACCATTTGATTAAGCCATACCATCATGACACAGAATATGAGTACCACTTAACTCTTTAAAGACGAAGCGTGTCTGTTTTATATAAGGACTCAGTGCGTACCGCGCTGTAAACGCTCTCCACTTCGGTTATAGAAACCAGTCTCTTAATGTTTTATAAGGCAAAAGTTGCTGTTTGTTCTGAGATCCGTACAAAACACATAAACGCAATGTGGGCACCACGTAGAATTTTTTAATGTTAAACCTGGTCGTATGTAAAGTTACCGCTAGGCTTTAAAAGGTTAATTAAGTCACACCACCATAGCACAGCATACGAGTACCATTTGAATAAGTGACACCTTCATGGCACAATATAATTTACTTAACAATGACATTACCGTAACACAACACATTGTGGAGGATTTCTTTCCGATTGTCTTCGATATCAGAATTATTGCCACACCTGTCCGTCGAGTAAAACTCATACTATGATTCTCGGTTATTTCTTTCTGAGATCATAAATTCGCACCGATATGTTACATATTCTGACTACATCTCTGCTATCATGGCAAGATTCTTAGTTAAATTCCACGCCAAGTTTACTGAGTGCTTTTGCGGACAGAATAATAAGCAAATGGCTGTGGCCTTCGTTTGTCTGCACTGAAGGCGTACAGTATTTTCCCTGTGACATGTTAGCGAATAAAATGCGCAGTAACAGTACTCGCAATGAAGATGATGTGAAAGAAACCATTCAGAACGCAGCGTACACATTTCATCAGCAAAAGGGGGGGGGGGGGGGCAGCAATAATCGACGCGTCTGTCACGCGTGACACGTGTCTGCGAGTCGAACGGAAATATTTCCAGCACTTTGTTTAAATACGTGGTATGATAAGTAAAAGCTTAATATTAAATGCAATATGCTGAAGGACATCACGTGGAACCCAACTCACGGCAAACTGGAATAGCGGCGTTTGCTGCGCTGCGCTGCCTGCCATCATGGGAAACGGTCTGGTTGAAAAGTGATGCCACTTGTCGGATAAAAAAAAAGTGTACACGCATCGCATTTAAAAAAAAACTTGTGACGCTATCAATCGCTCATACAGCCAAGATATTTCTCGTCTTATGTTAAAACCAAGTGTGGGTACCTTTTCTACAACAGCCTGTCAATGGTCTCTACACTAATCAATTGTAACGTTTTCGTTTAATAATGTAGAATAAACTTTTTGGGCTCGCATGTGGACTGTCGGATGGGAGACAGTTTTCTGATAGTTTCGAATTGTATATTTGTCCTCTAAATAAATTCGGGCATTGAAATAGAAAAAACTTTAATTCTCTCCTACATTTCAAACACATCCAGAATTATGTGCAACTGAACACAACGTACTCTAATGGTGCCAGCAGTTTTAAGCCCCATAACGGTACTGAAATGGAAGAGGTTTTACTTCTGTCATATATTTCAAGCATATCCAGAATTATTGGGAACTGAACCCAACATACTGTAACAATGTCGGCAGTTTTAAGCCGTGCTTATGGCGCCGCGAGATGTTAAAACGCACAATGAGCGATTTGAAATCCCATAATTTAGTTTAAAGCTTCCGTTAATGGGCCTAATTCTTTCGGTGAATATCCGTAAATACTGAGAACGTGGCAATGGGATGCCACAGATTCGCTGACGCTGGGAAGGCGTCTTACCCCTAGCGCCTGGATTCGCACAGAAATACGTAATTTCTGCAAACAAACAACAAAAGGTACCGTAACGTACAAATAACAGTGCACTTTTGTTCGTTTATTATTTCGGTATCATTAAAGCTGGTAGCGCGGCTTACACGCAACCTGTAATTAAATTCTTGCCATGTGCGTTCCAAATTTAATTACGCCTGTTCCTTTCAAATTTCTTCCTTTAACTCTAGTGACAAAGTCACTTCCAAATACTCATTATCCTGTACACAACAGAACTTTCAAAAGAAGAGCTAATGCATCAAGATCAGGTGAACGGGGAGGTCAGGAAATCGGTCCACTCCCTCGGTACCAAGGCATCAAGCACTGACACACAAAACGCTGCGGTAGAGCGGATACCACTCCGTTTACAATTTGGAGGTATCAGATTCAAATTTTCGGCAAAGAATACGGTTACCATAAGACATACAAATTTTATTTCCAACCACTGCATAAAAGTAATTTTTTTCTCCTACATATTTCGGATACGCATCGTAGCTGTCATCAAAGAGCCAAGTGCAGAATGATTACTCATGCAGTAAAGAGCAGGTATCAAATCCTTGGGTCTCCAGCCTATCTAAAACAGATGTTTAACAGAGCAAGATGTTTTAACATTTTATGTTTTAATACTGTACGTGTATTTTAATCTGTACAATTATAGAGATATTATATAGCGACTAACTGTTGTACAAAAAGCTAATGTGTGTATATTACCCTTTACCGATGTACAATACGCTGCTTGTGTCTTTATTATATTACTGACTCCCAGACAATGGCTACAATACATAGCAGGAACATGTAGGAGCATAAAAATTACTTTTGTGCAGTGGTTGGAAGTAAAACTTGTATGGGTAAGGAAACTACACGGAATATATGTAACATTATGGTTATCCTAAGATTCTATGTGGTTTTCCTCAACTTCCGCATGTAGATCTAAGAAGAGTACCTCACACTGGGCCACAGCAGCTCCCTTCCACATCATATACAGTTAACTGTTGATTAATCCTCCTATCACACAGGGCTGTGAAGTCGGAGTCGGTAAAAATGTACCGACTCCGACTCCGACCTCAGTCCAAAATCTTAACTAGATACTCCAACTCCAGAGCCCTGGCAGTTACGGTAACCATTAGACTTACACTTAAATATAGGTTATATGTCTAAAAAGCAGCCTGATGATTCACGTGGTGGTGATGAAATGTCTTATAGGTTTACCGTTATTAATACATATTGAGCTTTATGAAGGAGTCGGAGTCGGAGTTTTAAAAATCGAGGAGTCGGAGTCGGAGCTTTTGTGTATTGACTCCACAGCCCTGCTATAACACGACGCTACATAATCTCAGATACTGCAAGCGTTTTTACGTAACTGAAATTCTGACGTTTCGTATTCTTTTCACGTTGATGCCAACAGCGACAGTTATCAGTGCAATGACAACAAACCGCTGACGATGGAAGTACGACCAGCTCCCGAAATGCTGCATATGTGAATCGGCTGATTTACACTGTAAGGCGAACGGCAATGGATGGAGCGGTCATAGGTGGTCGGGCAATAGCAGTTAATGCGGGATGTTCCCACGGGACATAAAACCCCTACGTGGAACAATGGTCGTGCAGGTGGTTTACACTCTACGCCCACAAATTTAATATCGTGTGTGAACGTACTAATGAAGAAATAATATCTGCACTAGCCATAAAACCTTTATACCACTGTCCGCAGTCATTCAGTAGATAAAGTAGGAAACATTTCGCTTCCGCAACACGCTCATGTTCCACAAAAAATTACAGAAATTAGAGATGGTGTGTAAAAATTACATAAATTTGAAAACTTTGTCTTCTGTTCTACATAAATTCAAGGTGTGGATTAACATGTTGTTGCGTAAAATTAGTTCACGTAAACTAAGAAAGTAGTATGGAAACTACGCAGGAAGTATACACGAAATGTATCATATAAACAATTCTTTGTGTCATTAGTTCGTGTGAACAAATGCAAACAGAGAAATGTGCAAGTATTCTTTAAACTAAACTGCAATCCAAGTTTCCGTTCAGCAATACATTCGGTCACTTCACCCAGGTACTTTCAGTGTCTTACGACGTCCCGTCAAACCGCTATACAAATAGGGTTCCTAAACAACAACACCAGAATTCACAAAGACTACACTGCGGACGGACACACCGTTAAAACGAAATGACGCTTCACAGTCGTGAATATTTCAGGGTTTTGGAAATCCGTGTCGGGCCATAAAGAGGATGCCCATCCAGTTCCAGCTTCCTAATATCCATTTTAATATTATCCTCGTATCCACATCTGCGTCTTCCAAGTGGATATTTCACAAGCGATTTCCGCCATAAAAACTCGTATGTATGTATGTATGTGTGTATGTGTGTGTGTGTATGTATGTATGTATGTATGTATGCATGTATGTATGTATGTATGTATGTATGTATGTATGTATGTATGTATGTATGTATGTATGTGTGTGTATGTATGTATGTATGTATGTATGTATGTATGTATGTGTGCGTATGTATGTATGTATGTATGTATGTATGTATGTATGTATGTATGTATGTATGTATGTATGTGTGTGTGTGTATGTATGTATGTATGTATGTATGTATGTATGTATGTGTGCGTATGTATGTATGTATGTATGTATGTATGTATGTATGTATGTATGTGTGTGTGTGTGTGTGTATGTATGTATGTATGTATGTATGTATGTATGTATGTATGTATGTATGTATGTATGTATGTATGTGTGCGTATGTATGTATGTATGTACGTACGTACATACATACACACATACATACATACATACATAATACATACATACATCATACATACATACATACATACATACATACATACATACATACATACATACATACATACATACATACATACATACATGCACATTCGTTGTCTCTTTGACCCCAGCCACACGCCCCGGCCTAGGCGGCATCCTACACTTCATCATTCTAAAAACGTTAGATGACTCCTATAATTCACTAGTTCCTCATTATGCAATATCCTAAATTCCTCACTTAGGAACCCATGAAGATCCAAATATATCCTGAGCTCTTACGGCTCAAACATTCTACATCCTTACACGACATTATGACATCACCTTACGATCCACACAAAACTGGCAAATCTGCTCTGTATATATCCAGGTTGTCAACGTTTTCGACAGTGGGCGGGATCATTCTGGAAAGCAGACGAGATTATAACAGCCTTCTAACCGAACAACAATAAGCAGTTCTGTCGCCGAACTGAATTGCACTCCCCCGCCATCTTTCTAACCAAAATTAATTCGGACATTGCTCCCAGGATCCGAATCCACGTCTTCCGGCCTGCAGCCTGCTTCCTAGACTACTTTATCCGATTATTATTACATTATTTTATAATTCCATTTCTTGAGGTAATTTTAAAATGTGCCTCGGACAGTTAACTGCTTGCATGTCATGCTTTATCAAGCATTCGTAGACTTGTGCTCTTTTTGCACCGGATAAGCAATATAACTCAAGAGTTGAGTGTAAAAAGATTTGTCGACGTCAACAAACTTCAATTTATAACAAGAAAAGATGAGCGGGAAAGTTCTGCGCGCTGAAGAGCTTCTTTCGTGCTATTCTGCGTAGCAGAACTACTGCAGAGGATTACGACATAATCGTTACTTGAGTCCGCAGTGGTTAACACACCAGGCGGAAGCAACACAGTAGATTACTGTGACAGCCGTGTTTACTGCTTGGAATTCACGTAAGAAATTCCAGCTATGCACTATTTTACGTCGCTACAAGTACATTCGAGATAGACGATGCACATTTTGCCGGAAGTAGTAAAGCATGCCTGAGTGGTAATATTGTTAACTCCAGCGTACAACAAAACATATAACAGAACACATATCAGCACGTCCAGTGGTGTGAGCTGTTAATTCTTTCCGCTTTTTCCATGTTTCCTCAAGAAATGATCTTTCGTCTTCGCGTCTGCTTTTCAAAATATAAACATTAAAAAACACAAAACAATATTTTTGCCTTTTGTTTCACATGGATGTGAAATTTGGTCTGTCGTATTAACCGTTTAAAGACCAAGCGTATCTGTTTTATTTAAGGACTCAGTGCGTACCGCGCTGTAAACACTCTCCACTTCGGTTATAAAAACCAATCTCTTAATGTTTTATAAGGCAAAAGTTGCTGTTTGTTCTGAGATCCGTACAAAACACATAAACGCAATGTGGGCACCACGCAGAATTTTTTAATGTTAAACCTGGTCGTATGTAAAGTTACCGCTAGGCTTTAAAAGGTTAATGTAAGAACACTGACTGAGGACGTTCGAGAAGCTAGTAGGTTATCGACTAGCCAAGAAATTCCCTGCATATTAAGGAGAATAAGATGAACGACGCGTGTGTCAGGTATTTGACAGGAGAAACATTCGTACAGGGTTTTGGGTGGGAAACCTGACGAGAAAGTGGCCAGTTGGAAAATCGTGCGTAAATGGGAGAACAATATTGAAACGGATCTTAAAGATATAGGATAGAAGGTTGGGGCGAGAGGGGGTGGACTGCATTTATCTGGCTCAGGACAGCGACAAGTGGCCAGCGCTTCTGAACAGTCGGAATTCACAGATGCAGAGAATGGCTTGGCTATTTGAAAACCTATCACACTCTCTAGAAAGGACTCTGCCCCACTGAGTTGGCCAATCCTCCTCATTATAAATTGTATTTCTGCAACCCTTAGAAACATGTACCTCAAGATACAAACCAACCACGTAAAAACCCCCGTTTTAACTTAAGGTGGATCATCCCGATGCGTTTTTGCAAGTAAATTTCTCAACAACTAACCATCGAACACGACCTTTTATTAAATTGTTATTATTCATAACGTGCATATTCTTACAATCAGTGTATCCACCAACCCATGTGCATATGTAATGAGGCACAACGCGTACGTAAGTCTTAAAAAAACTCATACTTCTTAGGAGTTCTTTAAAGAAAAAGCTTAATAATGGCTTATGTCAAGCCGAAAACTGTTGCCTAAATACATTTAAAAAAATTAATTCGGTCTTGTATGACTGTATACTGTGAAATATATACACGATCCATAACACAACGGGTATGGATCATCTTAAGAACACAGCAGCCTTTGAGAAACACTTGTTAAATGTAAGGGGTGTGTTTGCTACAACAGCTAAAGGGGCCTGGGGAATCAAGTATCTTCTCAGGAAGGACTGGATGTCATAAAGAAAGTGGAAAGGTATTAAAGCAAAGATGGTCATGTGCAAGACCAGGGGGAAGAAGGTTGCTCTTCATCGGAAGAAGGATCGTGAAGTGAAGCACAGAGCACGCGTTGATCGTAGAAAGTGGATGAGTTGGCTGGAAAAGCAGATAGAGCTACAACTCAGGGTAGTAGGAGGAAATATATCAGGTCACATAAACTCTGACGCAAAAGAAGATTCCAAAGAATCGAAAAGGAAATAGCAAAGAAGGGTGCTGCTTACAAACAAGAATGACAAGATGGGCATATAAGAGCAACATGTATCTCTGAAATACTAAATTGAATTGCTGATGCAAAGATGGACAAAAACCTGAAGTAACGGAAGATCTAGCTGAAGAAATAGCAACAAACGAAGAACCGACAAAGGACGAAATTATATTTGCTATTAAAGTGCAAACAAGTAATAAAGCACGAACTGATAATGTTCCATCAGAAATACTCATGAAAGACTTGGAAACAGCAGTGGAATTACTTCTTGCGAACATCTGGGAAACCAGAGTGGAATATGAAGACAGAAGCAAGGGTTGTCGGTAAAGTTGCCAGGGAGGGGCATATCACAAATTAATACAGTAACTGGAGGGGTATAACTTTGCTTTTAGTTTCAAGCAAAGTCTTAAGTGTTGTTATACTGAATCGAATTAACGAATCGTGTAGACAGAAGGTTACGGAAAGAGCAGGCACGGCTTCGAAGCAATCGATCACGCACGGATCAGGTTAATGAACTACGCATTCGCGTTCAGTAGAGTATGGAGTCTATTGCCAACTTGTACGTGGTGTTCGTGGGTTTCGAGAAAGAATACAACTATGTAAACATAAGTAAAATGTGTCACACCATTAAGAACTACGGTACTGCAGTTAGAGATGTGAGTTGAGAATATCCTCACGAGAATATTCTCCGAGAACGAGAATATTCTGAGAATATTCCCCGAAAGATTATTCTCCGAGTATATTTGAGATTTTCTCAGAAACGAACGCTTTAATCTTCCTAAACAATTTAGAGCTTTGGAGAACTTCCCAGGACCCTACTGTCAATATGTACGTTCCTCACATGCGCCCGCCGAATTCTTGACAGTGTTCTAGGGCTACGGTAGCAGCGCAGCTACACGTAGCACGGATCATCCAGTACACGTTGCGCAAATCGACTGTTCGTGAAGATCGCCTGCGGTCCCGCAGGAACAACGCTGCGCTACGAATGCGATGGCCTTACACTA
>BLKM01008651.1:3743069-3818382 GCA_013340265.1 Coptotermes formosanus | reverse complement strand
CCACCACCAGGGGAACCCTCATACCGTTCTCGCAAGGAACATAAGAAATCTCTCCTTCGTCTGCAGGCTGTTGACTACTAGCAGTTTCCATTTCTCAGTTACAGCCATTTCTATATTTATCATTATTGTGTTGACATCTCATTTCTCTAATAACCGATTTACGTATATGATTCGTCGTGCCGCGTCATCTTATTGAATTTTAATATAGCCAGTCGATGCGGGATTTGTAGACAGTATGGAAATGGGACACGTTTTTCTCCTAGTACGTCGGTTTTCTCCAGTCAGTATCATTTCACCAACACTCTGCACTTATTCAGTCGTAGCAACTGGCGTCGTCGTTAAATAAAACACAACTTTCTTCCCCCCCCCCCCCCCCAACCACAGTAATATCCATTACACTCGGTGTCGGACAGCCTATACTGCAGCCTGAATAACAGTCATTCCCCACATTCCTGTTTGCTGTTCCCAACTTTCTTCCTGTACATGAAATTATGTTTACCCTTAAAATGTACACCCAGATACCGTAGTCATTAGTAACTACGTTTTTATTTCAGAACTGGCTCCCTGAAAATGTTCTGTACAGACAACTAAAATTTTATCATCAGTAGGTGTAAACAGAAGGGTATTTGTAAGAGCATCAATTCCAACAGCCTTTTATTGATTTTTTTCTGCCATTTTCAGTACCACTTTGTCTTATATGTAAAGTACTCTTCAGGTTCCCACACTTTTAGTTATTATTTCAGTATGTATATACAAATTTTATACAGTTTTGATATCTTCTGGAAATAGCTTTCTGAAAAAAAACCCATAATTATTTTGTTCAAGTCAGTCGGAAGCCTTTTCTTGATTTAATAAATAAAACAAATGTTGAGAAAGGGGGGGTTGTACTTCTTCCATTTTGAGTTACCTGAGCCCCTGTGATTACACAATCCATACACAGCTGTATCTAAGCCCATCCTATTCTAATAAAAAAAACAACAACATATTTCACTAACTGGAGCAAGCTGGCTCAAGAGATGACGCTTCGGCCTCGTATTCTAGACATAACAAGTTCGAATTTCGGCAGACAACAACTATTCTGAGATTTCCATGATTTTTCTCAGTGCCTCAAAAATGTCGGGAACGCGCCTTAAATTGTGACGTCTGCTTTGCACCATCTTCCCGTTTTACTATACCCTACCACCCAACCGCTTCACTACTCAATCAACGCTACCGACGACGTCATTAGATAACCCATAAATACATAAATAATACATTATATTAACTTAAATACAACATTTGAAGAAACTAATGCATAGAAAATGATTGTAATCGTCCTTTTACTTCTTTCTTAAATGTAAGTGTAAGCTGGATAAAACTGTACTCCATTCTGCATATACATAACCGGTTTTCAAGCACGTACGCTCCAAACAGACAGTCATTGTGAAGTCACCTTCAAACTGATAGAAATCCAAGCAAAGCCCTGGCTCCTCCGGGCTGGAGGTCGCTTGGCAGGAAAGTCATTCGAATAATAACCATATTTTCAGATGAGAAGGAATAAGGATCAAGACGACAACAACCAAGAACAAAGATTATAGCAACCGCTTAAGGGATTTTACTGCTCCGTGCGGGTATAAAATTTGGTCTGCCACATCAAAGAAGAAAAAAATTTTAGTAAACATTTTCAAGAGACATGTTTGACCTAAAAGAGACGAATGAACAAAGCACATGTTAACTTCGCATAAAATGTTCGGGGATTAAAACAAGAAGAAACAGGTTTCCGGTAAACGGTGTACAAATGGGAGAAGTGAGAAATGCATATAGAATTTTGGTTGAAAAAACTCAAGCGAAGATAACACTTTCGAAACTAAAGTGGATGTGAGAATAACATCAAAAAACGCTACGAAAATATGTGAGAATGTGGCATGGATTCAACTGGCTCAGGATAGGTTCGATAACAAGCTTTAATAAATCGAAGTTCCCGTGGCAGTAGGATGTATCGCCACCAGTTGAGTAACGAACTGCGTCTAAAGGAAAAACCTGTACCCTGGAGTTTGTTCGTTTTCTGTTGGGAAACATAAGAACATTTTAGTTTAGTGTCACATTAAGAGCACAATGTTTAGTTGTCCACAGTTTCAGTGTTAGGCTTATAAACCCATAGCAAAACAGAATGAACTAGGAAACTCCATTACCACGTTGTGTTCTTGCTACGGCTTGTACAAGTACTATTACGATAAATGCCTACCAAGCATGTGCGAAGAGTAATATGTGATCCTGAATTGCCGTCTATTAAAATTAACCGACGTGTTGTAAAGGAAGTAGCCTGCACTTGGTTACTTCTGCCCTTGTGTACTTACCGAGTAGTATCCCGCCCCTTTACTGCCAAACTGTTTGAAGAGGACGTCACAGAGGCGCACTGCCCATACGGCATATTACACTTCTTGTAATATCAGTTCTTTAACCTTTTAAAGCCTAGCGGTAACTTTACATACGACCAGGTTTAACATTAAAAAATTCTACGTGGTGCCCACATTGCGTTTATGTGTTTTGTACAGATCTCAGAACAAACAGCAACTTTTGCCTTATAAAACATTACGAGATTGGTTTTTATAACCGAAGTGGAGTGTTTACAGCGCGGTACGCACTGAGTCCTTATATAAAACAGATACGCTTCGTCTTTAAAAGGGTTAATTCTGGCTGCTGAAAGATGCCGTATGATTATAATTCATGCTTTCCATTCGGTAGGTCCCGGGTTCAAATTTCGACCCAGAGACCGGTTTGACCCAGTTTTGTCCGAGGTTCACTCTGGTCCCTCCAGGCACGTACTGGACTACTACTACTACTACTACTACTACTACTACTACTACTACTACTACNGCACGTACTGGACTACTACTACTACTACTACTACTACTACTACTACTACTACTACTACTACTACTACTACTACTACTACTTCTTCTTCTTCTTCTTCTTCTTCTTCTTCTTCTATGGCTCGACAGTCCTAGTTGGTTTAGGCCTCCTCATTGTTAAGGTTTTGAATCACAATCAGACATACCACACTCGGTAGGACTCCTCTAGACGAGTGATCAGCCTGACGCAGAGACCTCTACCTGACAACACACAACACTCACAAGAGAGAGACGTCCATGCCCCCAGCGGGATTCAAACCCTCAAGCCGAGCAAGTGAGCGGCCGCAGACCCGCTCCTTAGACCGCGCAGTCACTCGGATAAATACTGGACTAGTACTTCAAATTAGGCTGCCATCTCTTCCATCTGCATCCTTTCCTATTCATTTTTCAACAAACCTTCTGCTAGCCGACGTTATAAAGTCTGGGCAGCTGTAACAGAATCGTTCTAACGAACACGAAACGCATTTCATATGGGTTATTTTCGGAGGAACTCTTTTTAATGACGAAGCCAGTTTTTAAGCATGCTGTTGTGTGGTGCGCGCGTGATTAAGGTAATAGCCATAGCGGCAGGCACAGTAGTTTGGGAGGCTTCTCCCTTGCTAATGATGCTCGCTTTGGTACGTCAAGGAAGAACTCCAGAGGAGGATACAGGCTTTTTAATAAAAGCAGCGGAGCGGGAGGCGTTTTCGGGAAATTGCTACAGCCAATTTTAAGTTCGGTCAGCAGAACTCCCGAGAGATTTCTATGCTGCTCATTTTAAACACCGTGTCAGGTAATGGTTAAAACCATGCAGCAATTTAAAAAACGAAGATAAATGATACAATATAACAAAGAAGAGGAAAGACGGAATCCTGAGCCAACCTGGGAGAAAAGAACGAAACAAAAGAAAGAGAAATGTAAAAGCTCCCCCTCTTATTCGGTGTCCTTACTATTCCTGAAGTTTATTTACTGGGTTTATTTGACTGTGTGTGCTCGGTAGCTCGGTCGGCATAATGACTCACTAGACTAGATGGCTACGAGGTGCTATTCGCGGTGACCGGTGGGGAGGGTGGGGGGCAGTTTCTCATCACCATTTCCAAAAGGGATCTGTGGCACATCCAGCACCCTGTTCAACCATCGGAGGTTCTCCCCGGCAGATAAAGCGGCCTGATCGCGCAGCTAACCTCTAATCAGCGCGCAAAACCGCAGCCAGGCACACCTCCACTAGTCATCCGTCATTCCTGGCAGCTGGCACCACCCTAACACTTACCTTATTTCATAATAATATAGAATCTGTCATTACAGCAGGCAGAAACATACTGTTGCATGCACAGACCTGTTAATGGGCGCGCACACACATACTGCCTCACATTTATTCACTCTGTAGGGAAGTCATTTTTCCCTGGAGAAAAGTCGGAGCACGAATGAGCGGCATTCGCCTTCCACCACTGTCCAGGTTATGCATGCACGGCACACAATCAAATGCCCGTGCAGTGTGACGTTTCGTGTACCTTCGCATGTCACGACAAGTCGAAGCTACCAACAACTGCACACCGACATTGCGATTTTGCAGTGAGGCAGCCGTATCATTTTCAATCTCTTATGTAGTGACCACACCGGCCGTGCGATTAGTCACCGACCTTTCACCGCGGAGGCCCGGTTTCGATATGAGGCCAGTTCACATCGTATTTGTGATAAAGTGGCACTACGAAAGGTATTCCTCCGAGTACTTCGCTTTTGTCGTCAGCATTTGACATCAATTTCCAAAACCGTGTTGCATTCCTCTACCACCAAAGATCTGACAACAAACTTAGCAACAGACAGCATCATTAAACAAAACACTTCCCTCTTTCTACATTAACCTTTTAAAGCCTAGCGGTAACTTCACGTACAACCAGGTTTAACATTAAAAAATTCTACGTGGTGCCCACATTGTGTTTATGTGTTTTGTACGGATCTCAGAACAAACAGCAACTTTTGTGTTATAAAACATTAAGAGACTGGTTTTTATAACTGAAGTGGAGAGTGTTTACAGCGCGGTACGCACTGAGTCCTTATATAAAACAGATACGCTTCGTCTTTAAACGGTTAACCTTTTAAAGCTTAGCGGTAACTTTACGTACCACCAGGTTTAACATTAAAAAATTCTACGTGGTGCCCACATTGCGTTTATGTGATTTGTACGGATCTCAGAACAAACAGCAACTTTTGCCTTATAAAACATTTAGAGATTGGTTTTTATAACCGAAGTGGAGAGTGTTTACAGCGCGGTACGCACTGAGTCCTTATATAAAACAGACACGCTTCGTCTTTAAAGGGTTAATGATTGCCTGTGGGAAGGAGCCGGTATGGTGACTAGATTACGGGTGCGACAACTGAGGAATCGAGTTCAATGGTCAGCAAAAGCAAGACACCTTTCTCTTCTCCAGTGGGACAATCAACTTCGTACCCAATGGAAAATGGGATAGGGGAAAGGATGGCTTTCCACGGGAGTAAAACAACCAAGGCGTGAGGCTGACCGCTCACCTCCACCCAGTACCGAAGTTAAGAATGCGTGGAATGTTACCTCCACTCCGAAACATGTTTAAAGACGCTGTATATGCTTAAGATATTACCTTTACATTTCTAACTGTCTGTTGGCATCTTATTCTGTAGAAGGGGAGAAACTGTCATGGGGGGGAAAGAGATCTTCACTGGATCTTCGTGATTTTTCTACCTCCAAACTACAGTACCCTTTTTTTCGCAAACTATCTACATTACATAACCAACGGACGATCTAGCATACAAATATAAGCTTCACTTATGCAGTGACACTAAGAATGAGTTCAGCCTGCGCATGTCATTCGTCACACAGGAGACTGCATTAAACAGCGGAATGACATACGCAATTCGCGGCTATTCCAACTCACGTCAGGCCAATACAATTACGCTGAACGATCCGCCACAGCTCTCCCGATTCGTTCAGCCGCCCACGTAACCGGCGAGCGGGAAGAGAATCAGCATATCGGGAATTGCTCCAGCCGTGACGTGCATTGTCATGTACAAGTTAATTGAAAGGGGAAAGACCCTTGTTGATGGCCCTGCTGTACAGAAGCAGAAAGCAGACCAAACACATTTAACCTTTTAAAGCCTAGCGGTAACTTTACGTACCACCAGGTTTAACATTAAAAAATTCTACGTGGTGCCCACACTGCGTTTATGTGTTTTGTACGGATCTCAGAACAAACAGCAACTTTTGCCTTATAAAACATTAAGAGATTGGTTTTTATAACCGAAGTGGAGAGTGTTTACAGCGCGGTACGCACTGAGTCCTTATATAAAACAGATACGCTTCGTCTTTAAAGGGTTAAGTGCTCTGAATTTTGAAAAGGGGTACTGGACATTTCAGGAATTTCTAAGGAACGACAGCAGATGACGGTCACCTGCTAATTTTAGTTTGATCTGCTTTAAATTTAGATAAAAGTGGCACAAACTGTAGGCAAGCTAGTCCTGTGAAAGTGACGTCAGCTGTTAACTTACGTTTCCTGATGACTGGAGACTTGTACAACAGTTTACAGTACCTCTGAAGTTTCAAAGCAGCTGACCACCACGACAGTTCCAGAAGTTTGTCGAGCTCTTTGAATAGCCATTTCAACCCACATAACACAAACTTCATTTTGTTGAAAGCAAATTATGTCGACGAATAAATTCCACTCAGACCTGCTAATTACAATAATACACAAACACAGCTTACTTAAAATTAATTAAGCAATTAGTTAATAATTAGTATTTACGGAATAGAAGAGTGTTTAACATTATTAATCAAACTTAAAAATTTGTCACGAACGAGATTCTCATTAAATACGTTTACGTCGTAATACCATTTATCTCCCGTAACTGTTCTATTGCTTTTCTCTCTGCGGAAAAATCCAATAAACTTTCCCATCTTCTTTCTTACTTCCCCCACGGGTGCATCTACTCTTGCCACAAACAGTTCCCATGTCTCCTGCTTTTCCGGTCTTAGGGGCTTTCGTCAAATAATTCAGAAAAGCGACTATTATGTACCTTACGTCTGTCCGCCTGTCCACTCATCAGCATGGAAAAACTGTGCTTCCGTGTAAGGTATATGGGACTTTCGTCAAACTTTAGACTGACAACTTTTACTGAAAATCTGTCACACAAAAATAAATTTGGTTAAAATCGGACGAAAATAACACGTACTTTACATAAAGAGCCGATCCCAGTGGCCGGTACCGTCTAAGGCGTAGGTCTGCGGCCGAGCGCTAGCTGGGATCGTGGGTTCGAATCCCACCGGGGGCATGGATGTCTGTCTCTTGTGAGTGTTTGTGTTGTCAGGTAGAGGTCTCTGCGACCAGCTGATCCCTCGTCCAGAGGAGCCCTACCGACTGTGGTGCGTGTCTGAGTGTGATCAAGTGAAAATGAACAACCTCGACACCTACTGTGAGTAGGTAAAAGAGGTAAAGGACTACCAAACGAAACTTTACATGAAGAAATGTGTTCACTGCTTTTTATAATGGAGATAAAACTATATTCAGTGCGCGGTACTAGATGAGGCCGAAGAAAGAGCTGACGATCTAAAAATAACAACTGAGACAAATTTCTCTGTAAGGTACGAGCTGAAGCCGAAGAAACAGCTAATAATCTAAACATAACGGTCGAAGATGATCACTTTTAAACTTATGGGCTAACATGGGATACGAGGAATGAAATAACAGAAGACGAGCAGAGCAGAGCAGACTATTGCTAAGGTACGCAGAAAACCTATTCGAGAAATTACTTAGCAAACCTGCCAATAGTGTCACGCTCGGCATACAGTTCTTAGTCTGTTGAGCAGTGTGTCGAACATTTCGGGTCCCAGAACACTTTCTGGTCCTTACATAATTTATTTCAACTACAGTAAAGCACTTTCGTTGTCAAAATTCATCCTTTTGGCATTCTCAGTGTAAGTCAACTTAAGCTGCACCGTCCAACCGGACCAACAAACACAAACTGCGCCATTTTTATCCCAGCCAGGAGACCGACATCCCTCGGATCAAGTTCGTTAATCGTCACGAATAGTACGAGAAAGTACGAAGAGTTCGGCAAACCGTAGACACTTGAGCATGCAAGGTTGTTCGCCGGTGCCCATTCGCATGCGTACTCATGTCTGGTTGTGGCTTTCGGGGTATGCTGTTTGACCCTGAAGATGGATGCTACGACTGCCTGCGAAATGTCGGTAACAAAATCCCAGTCAACATGAGATCATGTCCCAGAAGGCTGTATTCTTCAGCCTTAGGCCTCTATAAAGAGGAGAGGGGGGATTTCTTAAACAAATACACGGCTATCAGCTTTTCAAGAATGCATCTGCTACACTGAACAGCCTGGCCAGCTGTCACAGCCTACACTCCAGCACAAATGAGTTAAGAAAAGTTACCACATTTTGGACAGGGTCTGGCCATTGTCCCCGTTATTGATCGATCACTACCGAATTTTTCAGCAGTCACAGCTGGGGCTGAGAGACGGGGTTATATAAATTGCTTGTAAAGTCTCCCACATTTATATAAAGTGTGGCAATTCAATTTTAACCAGTTCGATACATACATATGGTTTTATTTCTGCTGTGAGCCATTGGAACATATCTGTTGTGCCGCCTAGTCCGATGAGGCGTACCGCCATTAAGGGCATTACAACCAACCCTGATTTTAATCCACCACTAAGCAGAAGTTATGGCTCAGGGTTGACCAAATACCTCACCCTAAGCAACATTCATTCACATTTTAAAAATGACAATTCACACCGCACACTAAGAAGCAGTATTAGTACTTGATAATGGAAACGTCGCACTAGTTTCCTCCTGTGATGCTGCGTGAGTCCACAAGAGCACTCTGCTGGCTAGCGGTTTGCAACCCTATGAAGGTATATGGGAAGGGGAAAATATACGTTGTGTTACACGCGTTCGTAATTTAAGCATTAAACGCAGGTGAGTAGTTAGTTTCACGTCCCGGCTGTTTTAACCCAGGAAGAGAGACCCCTGTACCGAAATAGTAGGAGACTAGATGGACCCCACAGCAAGTCTCTATGCTTTGGAGGGCAGACATATTTTTGGCCTTTGCACTGGTAGTGCAAGCCGAGACCACAGAGAGTTCACGCCTCCAAAACAACGCAGTACACAGTCAACAGCACGTTCTCGCTCAACTGTAAAGTGCAACCTTAGTGTAACGACAACAGAAATTTCTCCCTGAAGATGACCCAGCAGGGTCGAAACATGTAGGAGTATGTTACAATTGACGAATAAAACTTTGTGCATTTGTTGGTGATTAACGTTTTTTGGGTAACAAAAGGTTTAAAGAAAAATTTGGAAGCCATGTCAGGAAAACATTCAACAGATCCACTAAAAGGCAGCTATACTTCGTACATTACACATAATACCGAAAGTATCGCAGTCTGAAACTTGAAGCCTGACCGGTTGGGATCGCCGTTGGTTCAAGAGAAAAAGTACCGGGAAGAAAAGGCCTGAGATAAGGGACAGCACAATTGTTATTATTACTACTACTACTACTACTACTACTACTACTACTACAAGATCAATTTAATTTTCGTCAGCCAAGCAGCACAGAAGGGAAAAAAGAAATGTACCCATTACAGAATATAAAATCACGAATCCTTACATTCGTAGACCCGCCACAATAGTGTGTGTGTGTGTGTGTGTGTGTGTGTGTGTGTGTGTGTGTGTGTGTATACACGTACATGATTACCGAACTTCCGCTTGTCAATAAAACTGTGTTTACTTTAATTAATATTACGCACTCAGTGACGTTATTAGGTGTTATTCTTGGACCCTGAAAGTAGAGAACGCAAGCTCCTCTGAAAGTCGGTAACTTTAATAATCGACACGGCGTCATATTCCAGAAAACTCGGATCTTCAAGCTATACATGTTTCACCGACTGGTCTCACCATACAGAGTTAATTTACTGCTGGGAGAGGAAAGGAAAGGAAACCATACTTCAAATTCTGCTCACAGGCACTCACGTTATATTCAACTGGTCTCAACCTTCCTTCTACGCATGCGTTTCCCGTGTGACAGCCCATTTGTTCACGTGAGCAACTACTGTCACAGTTATAAACTTAACAAACAAACAAACAAGCAAAACTTATTTGAGCCTATTTAGGATCATCCGTTTTGGTAAATAAACGCCACGGAGCATTCCTCCTTGAACAGCCGAGAGTCATTAACCTGCTAAAGAAATTCCTTGCCTATATTGACACAGAACTTTCCTTACAGCCTACACAAGAGACTGTGTCCTCAGCCAGCTGAATCCAGTTTACGTCCTTACGCCTCCGGTCGCAAAGATACATTTTAATATTACCCCCCTGCTTAGGCCTCGCTGTCACACTTTGTCACTTGCCTTCAGGCCTCCTGACTAAATTTCTGCACGCGATTCTCAATTCCAGTGCATGCTGGACGTAGCCTACAACCCAGGCCACTCGCTTCGACTGCCCTAATAATACTCGGCGAGGAACAGGAACTGTGAAATTCTTGCTCAAGTAATTCTCTCCACCTTCTGCTTCTCCCCCTCTCTTCGTTCCAAATACTCTCCCCAGCACTTAAGCACCCTTTCAAAGACTGAAAAGTCTCACACCCAACACAGCAAGCGCAATTACAGTTTCGCGTATTTCAAACTTTAGACTTCAGATAATAAATTGAAAGATAAAATCACTTGAACTGAATGGTAGTAGGCCTTCCCTACATGTAATCTGCTCATAACTTCTTTGCAAACGTAATAAAAATTTAATTCCATACTCCCTTTCTCTAACACTACTTGACTTTCGCCACATTTTCGAAGTATCCATGTAAGTATTACAATTTTCTCCTGCACTCTGGTGACTGAATATGAAGGATATACTACATTAAAATTTTTAAAGCTTCGGTCATCTTTTGCAGGGAAAACATTCGCCGTCTGAAAGTAACCAAAATTTTTGCTTTTATCATTCGTGAAATCATTGGACTTAACAAGGATTTGGGTAGGGGATAGAACCATCGTTAGAATTCACAATTCCGGCCGCAAACTGAAATCGTTACAACAATATCAGCTTTTTATGTTGCTCCTCATACTGAAACCCACCATCACAACAATTATTTGGCGAATCCGCAAGGTTCCTTGGAATAGGCCTACAGTTTTGGAATAACTGATCTAGAGCACAACAAAAAATACAATTTGGAACACAGTTAACCTGCTTTATTTTAACAATACAGTCGTCACACGACAATTCAGTTGTGGCTGTATCAGGCGTAACTACGAGTAGTTTTGCGGAAGTATGCGTACTATGTACTGCATCGACAGACGCCTCGTATACTGAAACAGTCGTGAGCCAACCGTTAACCTTTTAAAGCCTAGCGGTAACTTTACGTACCACCAGGTTTAACATTAAAAAATTCTACGTGGTGCCCACATTGCGTTTATGTGTTTTGTACGGATCTCAAAACAAACAGCACCTTTTGCCTTATAAAACATTAAGAGACTGGTTTTTATAACCGAAGTGGAGAGTGTTTACAGCGCGGTACGCGCTGAGTCCTTATATAAAACAGATACGCTTTGTCTTTAAAGGGTTAAACACCGTGTGACCAAAAGATCTCTAGCAGTATCTTACAGCAAACGAATGTTATTTCCTCGTCGCAGAGAAAGTCCGGAGTGCGCACTTCCTTCTTCCTCACTATCCACGACTGCTTCTGACCACGTACGCTGAGGCCATGGGCAAGAGTCCCGTGTATGGTGGGGACAACATTACAGGCGTAGCAGCCTATCTGGACTACGCAAACAACCCAAACCGCTTGTCGCCAGCGAAGGTTACCACGACCCACATTCCTGTGACAAACTGGCTACACTTGATTTCGCGCTTCCACCGCGATGTTGATGAGATCTGCATTCTTCTGGGATATTATCGGTCCCATCTTTAAGGGTAAGGTGTCCGGACTCTTGACCCTTGAAGATGGGACCGATAATATCCCCAAAGAGCGCAGATCTCAAACTGGCTACACGACTGGTTGGGAATACAGGACAGCCCAGTGGAGGGGAGGAGAGTGGAATAGCTCGAGGCAGATATGAAGGTGTAGACCCACGGAAAGTCTTCCTGTGGCCGCAGTACAGTGCCGAGTTCTGATAATTACCAGAAGCACACCTCCACATCCCCAGTACGTCGCACCGGACATGTGCTCTCGGCCGGCAAATTAGCGTCTCCACCAGAAATCATTATTTCCAAGCACAGATCCTGTTTGGGTGCCAGATGAATGTGACATACGATGTCTTTAACGGCAAATACATCGCGTATGGTAGTGACCAGGTAACTTGATGGCTGTTAGTGCGGGGTGAAGAGGCATGCTGGTAAGCGGGGAAGCACTGCGCATGTAGCACCAAGAGTTTTCTACCCTCTTCCAAAATGTCCACAACACTAACGAGCTAATGTTTTTGGAACAGGTATAACATTGCCCGACTATTCCGAGGAGAGACTGGCACAGGGCTACCATACGTCCTCTTTTCCAAGCCAAAACTTTCCGTCCCGTGCAGGTTTTTTAAATTGGTATAAATGTCCGGGTTTTTAACTCTTTGTTTTTTTAAAGCTTTTGCACATTTTTCAGGCACTGAAAACGCAAAAAAATACTTCTATTGAGTTTTTAAAGAATACGTAATTATAATATTACCAGTGTCAGAATAAAAAACATTAAGTTCAACAGCAGACCTTCGGAATATCTCGGAAAACTTCGGTTCAAAATTCCGAACAACTGGAACCCAGCGAAACTCATGCTTAAAACGTCTCCCTCTAAATTTCAAATCCATGAAATGTACAGAACTATTAGCAGAGACATTTAGAGGCACTTTTATATAACATAATTGTGACTGTTCACATGGCACCGTTTTAACTTTTCTTCATTTGTATGCCCTCTTTTTATCGTCGATAAGTGGGAGATGTTGTCCTTTGTTATGAGGGGTTTATGGTAACCTTAACTTAGCAGCGACCACGTCGTGCCAACTGCAGCTATGGTAGTGTTAAGGAGCCTAACTAGCAAGTAATATGGTCACTGCTACAGCTCATCTGCCACTCCCCAGCACATCTAACGTCACACTCAATTCTCCTGATCTCGAACCTACGGGTGGCGTAAGTAATAGCACGTAATGACGTCGAACGAATACTTCAAGGTAGCTGCCGTAAGAAGCACACTCCTAACATGAGGAACAAACATAATCATGCAGAATTACCTGAAGAAACTCCAACACCACTTTCTGCAGTACGGCCCAACTGAAACACTCTTAGGCGCTTTAGATAAGAAAGGGGTTCAGCATCTACAAACTTATTTTTTCGTGTATAAATCTGAACAATCTATAAACCAATCCTGCCAAATTTCACAAGCACACGTTCGAAATCCAACAGAAACAACTCGTTTTTGTTCAAATTTGTAACCTTGTGGTTAAGTTTAAGACACTTAATATCATAACTACCGCATCCATCAGTCATTTTAACTGCATTATTCTGTCGCAGAAATTTTTGCCAGGTCTATTTATTCCGGATTAGCATAGTAGAATGCACGCCCAATATCAGCATTCACTATTTGATTGCTTATATGGCATATCACTAGGCGATAAAGCAATTTAAATTTCAACTCCCATCTCCTGATCAGTAATGGAACAGTCGCCTGCGTATATGGCATGCCCCACTAACTTCCAGTTTCATACAACAGAAGGGAAAAATAACAAGCAGTACTGGAGGATAAGAATCATCTACAAGATCTGAAAAAACACGACAGTCGAGAAGACTATGTTCTTACTGTATCAGTCCACGTAACAAAGTCGAGCCTTAATGTTGTACGTCTATTTATTTTGATTACAATGGTGCACGGGTGAAAGTTGCAAACAGAAATACATAGAATACTTTAATCGGACAACCTGAAGTGACCAGACTACTTGGAAGACCCTGTAATAGGTAGCACAGTATGATTAAAATGAATTTTAAAAGACAAAAGATACGCAGGCGTGGTCTAGATGCTATTAGGTCACGTTTAGGGTTGGACAGTAGGTTCTTGCAGACACGGTTACATAAAGCTTCGGATCGCGCAAAAAGCGGTCTGTTCCAACTGCCATGAATGACCCTGCGGTGCATGATGTTAGCTGACTTATTTCTGTCTCCCAGTTTACACATATTCCCTGTACTAACGGTTCACATTTAATGTAATCTTCGTCTCTAAACAGAACGTACTAATGTTCACTTCAGCTTTCATGGCCGACGTACATAGGCACATCACGCGCATATGCGCGCGCGCACAGACACACACACTCACACACATACACACACACATGCATTAATTATATGGATGGACGGACATAAGGACGTGCTCCGACATATTTTATGATAGAAGACATGTAAAGTATAACATGGAGTGAACTTCAATAGCATCCGCTTACAAAGTTGCATGCAAATTACCCCATTGTTTCAGAATTTATTAGAGAAGACAGGCGAACAAACATGTTGTTAAGACGCCGTAAGCGTCTGTGTCCTTGTAGGACGTGAAAAGCTAAGCATAAAAGGGATGCATATGGGAAAACAGCTAGCAGGGCTGTGGAGTCGCAGTCGGAGTCGGAGTCGGTAAAAATGTACCGACTCCGACTCCGACCTCAGTCTAAAATCTTAACTAGATACTTCAAATCTAGAGCCCTGATAGCTAGAGTAACCAGTAGACTTATACTTAAATATAGGTTATAAGTCAAAAAATAGCCTGATGATTCACGTGGTGACGATGAAATGTCTTATAGGTTTACCGTTATTAATACATATTGAGCTTTTGTGAAGGAGTCGGGAGTCGCAGTTTTAAAAATCGAGGAGTCGGAGTCGGAAGTTTTAAAAATCGAGGAGTCGGAGTCGGAGATTTTGTGTATCGACTCCACAGCCCTGATAGCTAGTGGGGCAGAAATAGTTCCTGTCAATTAGCTTTGAACTCCGTATTACATTTACGTATGATGACACTACACCAAATTAAATTATACGTACGGTATAACGCTCGTTGGAAAATTCAACACAGTTTCTTCACTTGTTATATAAAAATATTCCGTCACCTGGCCCTAAGTTTTTAATGCAAAAATTTATTTCAGTTCTTCATTTCCTTTATCCCTATCCTACCTTCAACTCCTTCCCTTTAACCCTTTAGTTGTCCATATTATCGTGAGATAGAACAGTTTATGGAAAAAAACTATTAAAAACAGACAATAAAAATGTGGAAATTCAAATGAAGATAGAGTTGTGTTGAAAAAATTATATCTATATTACATACAAATTTCTTGTTTACTGAAAATACGTGAGAACAACAGAATGACATAACCACACAATGACAACATGGCCCACATTAAACTATTCACATGTAATAATTTTATACGAATATCAACAGAAGTGTTGCTGGGTGGACTGGAATGGACGCTGAGATGTTGCGACCGACAATAAAAGCAAGCCAGTTTTCACAGAAAACCTGCAAAACCTGTAGAACCAAATTTCTTTTCCTCCTTATATCAATATATTAAAGTTCTGACGTACATTTAAGAGAAAACGCGGGCGTGATACAAAAAATATTAAGACTAAAATGGTTCTTCTTTAACATGCGTTACATGTCACAGGACATGAAATATATCGAGACAGCAACAATTATAGGGTGCCCAGCACAGACCAGTATACCGTGCTTTGTGAGCCATCAACTGCTTTGCTTGTAAATAACACTGTCACACTGTATTAAGAAACACGGATGTGTGAACATGCTTACATGGTACGTGCAGCCAATTCGATTTAATCACACCAGTCTGAATATTTCTCATATTTGGATTCATATCACTGTCAAAGATGTTGGTAAGTTACAACACAGTCAGGTTTGGCATTCTTCGATTATCCTGTACGGCTTCTGGTCTGTCAATATCAGCTTTTCATCCCGTCAGGCGCACCTTTTGAGATTTTGGTGACGACCGTTTTAACCTTTTAAAGCCTAGCGGTTAGTTTACGTACCACCAGGTTCATAACTCAAAAATTCTACGTTCTGCGACACAGTGTATTTATGTGTTTTGTACGGATCTCAGAACAAACAGCGATTATTTCCGTATACAGCATTACCTGATTGGTTTTATAACCGAGGTGGAGCGTTTACTGCGCGGTAGGGACTGACTCCTTACATAATACAGATACGCTTCTTCTTTAAAGGGTTAATCTAAACTGTTGTCGATATTCTGGTCAACCTCACTTCTTTGATTTCAGGCTTCCGCTGCGATGTTTATGAGATCAGCGCTCTTCTGGGATGCTACGCTGCGTCGTGTGGTAATCCTTTACCGACTTTTCGGGATAACATAAAGGTTCCATCCTCAAGGGTCAAGAAGTAAAAGAAGAAACCGACACGTCGTCCCGAAACGTCGGTAAAGGATTACCACACGACGCAGCGTAACATCCCAGAAGAGCCCAGATATCACTTCTTCTTCTTCTTCGGCATGAGGTCCTTATATTTTAAACAGTGCCTCCTTCAGAATGATAGCGCATGCAGATCTGTCTTCTGCTTTCTTCCACATTATCTTGACACTCATCGATTTCAGATCATTTCCAATACAGTCTAGCAACGTAAACTTTGGACTTCCTGTTTTTCTTCTTTCGTCTGCTTTCCCCAGCAATACTTTCCTTACTGTCCCATCGTCAGACATCCTTACTAGACGGCGAGTCCATTCTAGTCTTATCACTTTTATTGTTGTTACAAAATTCGGTCAACCTCACACTTTGAATATTACTGCAATTCTACCACACTACACAGCAACTTCACCTGCTGGTTTCTACAGTACTGATTTCTAGATCTTGGAATCTTGTCGTTAATGAGGTCACATAATTAATTTCACGTTTCGATTTGGCTTCCCTTCTTATCTTCCACTGTTAGTCTTCGGTATTTGCAGCTCATAATGACTAAATATACTATTGTCCGAGCATACAGACTGGCTGAATATAATTGACCAAAAGCAGTAGGTGTCAAAATTTTAATTTTTACCTGATGACGGAAGCGAACCCAGCTTCCGAAGCATTATTTTAACAATTAAGAGACTGTACATAACTTCCTATATTTGTCCCACCGTAATAGGTGTAAAAAGTAAGATATCACACACAGGAAAAATAACTGGACAGGTGTTCCTGTGCACGCCATAAAGGCAAATAAGGGAAAGTGGGGTAGAGCTCCAACAATTCTTAACCTCGGCACTAGATTGGGCGAGTGGTCGCCTTCACGCCCCTACCGCTCTGAAGTCTCTCATTACGAAATGAATAGGAGGTCAGGTGAACTGAGCAGGCATGGATGCCTTGGAGAATAGAAAAACCTCCTGTCTCCTCCAGGAATCGAAATGCTGTACCCTGTGTAATTGTGGCCATAAGAGGCGTTAAAGATAAGTTATGATGGTCCATAAATTACCGACACAGCCTACATGAAACGAAAGGCCGAGAATAGAGAAGTCAATGTTATAACCACAAACGGAAATAACGTAAGCCGACAGCTGAACACGTCTGGACCAGTCCCATGGCACTCTTTACTCCTATGCCATTTTGCTGGTTTCCACAGTAACTTCAAGAACTTTACGACCCGCAGCTGTCTCAGCCCACAGCGCAGCATTGCCACATGCAGCCTGCGCAACACAAATGGAAATTTAAATTAACCGTAACTTCAGTTCAAACAAAGAAACAATAAACTTCTCTGCCACCTGCAAATGTCTCTGAAATTCCTACAGCTATAGCAATACGGCAATATATACGGTTATACATTGTTTCTCTTTTCGTATCATATACAGATGATCAAAGTGACGTCATATACGACTGGGCCATTACTGCCTGCTACTGCATTCGACTGACTGTAAATTCGACATGTGGACATGATCTCAAGTCGGGCCACATATCTGGAGACAAACGACGTGGGGGGAGAGAAGGGGTGAGTAGGGCGCCGCAAGGGCGCGCGGCAGCAGATCAATAGCATTCCCCACCCTCTAACACCAAAAAACCACCCCTTCGTAACCCACTTTAACTAGACTTCCACTAAAGGAAAACTACCTGCAGAACAAACGGCCCACTACTCAAATTTAGCCGGCACTAAATTAATATCAATTCTTGAAATATTTCTTTTGCCTTCCTTTCCCGTGGCACAACAGCCCAACTCGGGCCTAGGCGGCCTCATTGTAGAGGTTTCTAGATTACAGACAATTAGACACACACACAGCCGGTAGGACTCCTCTGAACGAGTGGTCAGCTTGTCGCAGAGACCTCTCCCTGACAACACGCAACAATCAACAAGAGACAGACATCCATGCCGCCGGACGATTCGAACCCACAATCCCAGCAAGCGAGCGGCCGCAGACCCACGCTTTAGACAGCGCGGCCACTGGGATCGGCTGGAATATTTCCTTACTGTTAAGAATACACACACTGCTCTCATGAGAGATAAACACAACAGGCCAGGGCTACTTGCACCCGCATGACTTACCCCTTTATCATACATGATTCGTTATAAAATTCGCATATATACACCTATCCTGCAAAGATGAAAAGAGAAAGCCACGAAGTCGAAAATGTCAACAAAAGGAGCCGTCCTACAGTTTCCATCAACACAGAAATCGACAGAAAAATAGACCGAATGTCAGACTAAATCCTCCCGTGCCGTCAGGTACCTCTGTGTTTCCGCTTCCGGGTGTGACGCTATAGTACAAACACGTATCTACGTTTCATGGCGCTCTTACACAGCACTCTAAAGCGCTGGGTGGGGCCTGTAGCTACAACCCTCTGGCTGCTGAGCAATCACTGCTTGCAAAGAGCGGCAAGGATGTAAATCATTGAAAATACTTGTGATTTTATGTCCTTGGTCACTGCTGGTGGTGCGAAAACACATCCATACAGTTATTACAAAAAAAAATTAATTTCAACCTATCAGTATAATTTAAGAAAAACGTAGTTACCAAACAAATATAAAAGTCTAAAGCTGAAGCCATCCCTATACAGACTTGGACAGGCCCTTATGGCTCCTGGAGGTTGAGGTTCCAAAAAGTCCTAGACAGCCAGCCCTAACGCACCGGCCGCCTTTACCCCAGGAGTGTTGAAGGCTGAGTCGATGCCAGAGCCACAGTACAGTCAGAAGGATTAAGTCAATGAAAAATTCCAATGACCGCGCTGCGAATCGAACCCGCGACCTTCTTATCAAGTTTAAGTACCACTTCAGGCAATACCCCATCCTGTACGTACACATGTAACTTTACCACATGGCACAGGTTGTGTAGGTCTGTAACTATATCTAACGCCTGCGCACGGTATGAAATTTTTCACTATGATTCGGTATGCACTCCAAATTTCTTAAAGGGTTACTTTCCCTTGTTCCAAATTACTCCTGACAGAGCATGGCTGTTCAGGCTGACAATTCAATTCTCGAGTACAGTATATTAGACTGCGTCTTCTATACCTTTATTACATTATACTAAGTGTGTTGAGAACCAGCCAGCTACTTTGTCCTATTAAGGCAACATGTCACTTAGCAAGTGCCTCGTTTCTGGAAAGTGCGTCAGATATCCTACTTGAATTATTCAAGGTTTCCTTCACAAAGGGAAATTTGTCACAGCGCCTTCACACGAATTATTCTCACCTTTCTGCAGATTATCCAAACCGGTCCGCCCATGATATACAAGACAAAGAACTCACAGGAAGAGTAAAGTACAAGAGAGTCAGTGTACGTATCACGTAACATTAACCCTTTAAAGACGAAGCGTATCTGTTTTATATAAGGACTCAGTGCGTACCGCGCTGTAAACACTCTCCACTCCGGTTATAGAAACCAGTCTCTTAATGTTTTATAAGGCAAAAGTTGCTGTTTGTTCTGAGATCCGTACAAAACACATAAACGCAATGTGGGCACCACGTAGAATTTTTTCATGTTAAACCTGGTCGTATGTAAAGTTACCGCTAGGCTTTAAAAGGTTAAGGCGCGTTCGCGCAACCATTCTTGCTGTAGAAAAGCAATAAGTATTACACATTGTTAGTATGTGTCTGTATTCTTGCCTTTGTTATCCGGCATGCAAATCACATCTTTTCTGTGCCGCATTACATTGCCATCTGTGGCCCGTTTCGCTCTGCCATATTTTCCCACATTATCTCATAAACGGCACGATTTTCGGGAAAAAGTTCTTGAACATAAAATGTGTGTTTTAGTTTTCTCTACAACTTTTTTTCTGAAACATTTCGCATTCTGAGAAGAGGTCAGCGACATACTGTCAGAAAGGTACAAAGATCTCCATGTGAAGTACCCGTTATTCTTGCTAGATCTTAATCAGACTTGAGTCTTCTCAACAGATTTTCTACCAATCTTCAAATATATAATTTCATCAAACTCCGTCCTGTGGGATCCGAGTTGTTCTAACGCGGACGGACGGACGGACAGACAGACAGACAGACAGACAGACAGCCAAGACGAAGCTAATAGCAGCTTTTGGTAGTTTTGCGAAGGCGCCTAAGGATGAATAAAATTCTACGTAAAGTGTCACGTGCTAAACCTAAATTGAATACAAATCGATTAAACACGTTCGACTGTGGAACTCAAAAAAAACCTCGTAACCAAAAATACTATCACGGGTATCCGAACGGCTGCTTGCCACTGCTGTTTGGGCCCGAGCTAACCGCGAAAGTTTAACCTTTTAAAGCCTAGCGGTAACTTTACATACCACCAGGTTTAACATTAAAAAATTCTACGTGGTGCCCACATTGCGTTTATGTGTTTTGTACGGATCTCAGAACAAACAGTAACTTTTGCCTTATAAAACATTAAGAGACTGGTTTTTATAACCGAAGTGGAGAGTGTTTACAGTGCGGTACGCACTGAGTCCTTATATAAAACAGATACGCTTCGTCTTTAAAGGGTTAATACAGACAGCGCGGCTCCATCGATAGACGTAATGCACGAAGTAATCACCATGAGGAGCCACGGTGCAAAGTGACATAACGGGCGTGTCATGTCCTGCTGTTAGAAGGGACAATGCCGCGTTCACAAAAACTTGTCATGAGATCTCATGAGTCCAAATAATACAGCCCACGCCCTCATACCCTTTCTTTTAAAATTATTCCCATATTATAGTACCATCTAAGCCCCTCTCCCCAAATGGCCTCTTCCCTTCAGGATTTCCAGCTAAAATTTTGTTTGCATTTATCGTCTCGCTAAGCGCACTACATGCCCCGCCCTTCTCACCTTCGTCTATTTGATCATCCCGTTAATAGTGTCGTGCGACGATTACAAACTATGAAGCTGTCACGTAATTTTTCGCAACCCCTTACTTTCCGCCTGAAGTCCAACCACTTTCCTCCGCTCCTCCTGCTCAGACACCCTTGATCTACGAGCCAAATATAAAGTATGCAGGCAATATTTCAGCCCTACAAAAAACCACACATAACCATAGTTTGGGCAGCATTTTAATATTCAGAACTCCGTACAGGAGGTGGGAAGATAAAGATACTATTCGTAGACCTGACGGCGCCGGTTAATCAATTTTCCGACTACAAACATATCAGTGTTTACTAATGGCGGAGATAGTACAACTAAAAACGGGTACTAAAAACGGGGCCGTGCCATGGCTCAGGCGGTTAGCCGCCGGCCTTCCACCGCGGAGGCCCGGGTTCGATCCCGGGTCAGTCCATGTGGGATTTGTGGTGGACAAAGTGGCACTGGGACAAGTTTTTCCCCCGAGTTCTTCGGTTTTCCCCTGTCAATTTCATTCCACTGGTGCTCCATTACTAGGAAAAGGACAAAAGGACAGCTAGAAACGAATTTTCAAAAGTCGAAAGCCCTCGCGACTGCACATAAGCAGACAAGTTCAAGTGTTCTATGAATATTAGTTTGCCTGTCAGAATAATCTGTGATTTCGAGACCTGCATGTCACATCTCATGGAACTCTGATTCCACACGTTCCCAGAAAACTGTTTGGTGATGGCATTCGGTGAATGAACGTCGCAGACGGTCGCTTCCTATACGACGGGAAGCCAATACGTATGTATTCCTTGCATATTTAAAGAGGCTGTCAGTAACTCCAGACTGTACAGCAGGGGGGCACAAAAACGCAGCTCGCGCCAAGTTCCCTGACAGTGAACCGCGATTTTAGATCTTCAAAAGGAAGGTGCCTCATACCTGACAAGACAAATCTACTACAGTTTGATGAACATAAATAAGACGCCATCAAACAAGGAAAAAAAATATGTGCAGGGCAGTGACGGGGGCACATCCGTTACGTAGAATACGTCAGTGTCGTTTTGTGACAGTGTCGTTTGTGTGTAGTAATGAAACAATGGTTAGCAATGAATGTCATTTCTTTCGATGAATTTCATTTGTTTTTACAAATTGCCAGCAGTGGTCTGTGATATTAGTTGGCCGCTCGCCCGTACTGTGGCTCTGTGGTCACTGCGGCCTCCGATGTGGCCCTTACGCCCGATCCAGCACTCGGTTCTCGACTCGTATCGTTTGTGACCATTGTAATTTTGGTGAAAACCGATTCCTGTGATGAGGATACGACATCGTCGATCGAATCCATGTCGATCACATCCGTAGGCACCGCCGGCTCCGCAGTGGAAGTGCTAGCGCCGACGTCGACGCCACGCGCAGCAGCTTTGCAACGCTCTCTCCAGCGCCATGCTCTCTCGGCGCCGCTCAGTGGACCCTCATTTTACCTGGCATTTTGTCTTCTTTCTTCCAACACCCGAATCTTATATCGTTTTACACATTTTCTTTGCAAATGTTGTGACATTTCGAAGTTAGGTCCAAACTGTTGTCACTTTTTCCACTCTTGCACTGTGTTACGGTTATGAGTTCACCGTTTTTGCACTTTAGTATTGTAGCACTCGTTATTACGAATAGTTTGAGCGGTTAAACGCGCGTGAGGTCTCTCCGAAGGCGGAGTAATGACTGCCGCAATGACGCGGAATAGCGTCATTTTTGCCTCGAGCGATTACGCATGCCGGCCGCCGTCTCAAGATCAAGATGTAGCAGTAAGCGTTTGAAATCTAGCCTACACTTTCCTTACGTTCGATTTCCAGGAACACCCCCCCCCCCCCCAATACTACCTGCGAACAAAGACGTATTTACGTCAAAAATATTTTATTTTATTAATGGAGCAGTGTATTTCCAACAAGCAACAGTTCCTTGTGTCGCTAACAGAAAGCGCTTGCTGCCTTCCCTCAGGCAGTGACCGGTGTTGCTACCGTGCGTGACTCAATAAAGACATGGCTTTTGCCTAAGTTTCCTCCGACAGCGCGACTCCCAAAGCTCGTCTAGCTGGCCACCGCTGCTATATAGAGTCGAATGGTAAGTTGCATACCAAATAATAAATTTAAAAAAATGTGGACGCAATTGTGGCCTACTTTAAGGTACTGTCCCGTAATTTGCCTAAAAGGGACTTACGAAAACCGGGAAACCCCTGTTCTTCCAAAATGCATGTGTTTTCTTGCGTTGTTTACGTCAAGCCAAACAATCCCTCCTAGTCCGACGACATCTGTGACTTTTTTAACTGGTGTAGAAGGGCTACAGATTATAAATGGGAAAACATGCAAGCAGCAGGAGCCTATTTCCAGTTACTACTACATTTCACTGAAGTAACTTATAAAACCACGGAAACCTCCGCCAAGTAAGACGGTTTTGGGGCCGCGATCTAGCACGGGAACTCTTTAACGGCTAAGCACGCAGCTTAACCACATCACAGCCACATTCGCGTATGAATTATTTCCTCTGTGTTCCAAGTCAAGTTAAAACACAACAAAGCAATAGTAATGATGTAAAGACTAAACTGAGTCTAAAGTATAAAAAAGAGCCAGTTCATACCCCACAGAGAACACAGCGTGTTTGCATTAGAAGGAACATCCAGGTATAGCCGCGTTGGTAAAAAAAATATATGTTTGTTGTGTGAATTATTTGAAACACACAAACGCATTATGTAGGCAAAATGCGGATTCTGCACTCGCGTTTTTAAGCCTGGCGGTGCATATACTAACCATCAGTCTTTAAAGGAATGATAAATGACGTCACTCTCCAGCACTGTATAATTCTTCAGTACAAAGAATATTCCTTCCGCTATTGAATGTTCGCACGCGGGTGGAAGCGGTTACCCCGATGATGCTTTCGTCCACATCGAACAAAAGGGTTGAGATCCAACCCAAAAAGAAACGAAAAACACAATAAAAATAGCGAGATAAAAAAAGAGACAGTAAATGCCAGGGATACTGAAGACATTTTCTGTAGAAAAATCTGAATTGTTTTTCATGTTTCCTCAATCAAAAAGAAACGGCTCTCGTCTTAGGTCTATTCTTTATTTATTCTCCCTCAGTTTCACGACATAACATCCATTTTCTGTTTGCCTTCATTGGAATTTTCTGCCAGTCTTCTCCGCAGCTCAGGTATCTACCGTCGCCGCCAGACGCTGCGATATATCAATGACAACGAAAGTGAAATGAAGGTGATGTTCTAGCTAGCAGACTTTCAGAAAGTAGTACGAGAAGTATAAGCAAAATGTTCAGTCATAGAAGTGTTTTAACCATACCTACGGACTACAAGAAAAAAAAAACCAAAAGCTTCACGGCCTTACCAGTAAATGGAGACAAGAGGCCAGCTTCGCAAACAATCCGCTGACACAGAACCTCTATTAGGACATAACTCCTTTCCAAATTCTTTTTAATCCGTCATTCAGTCAGCTAAGATTTGGTGCCAATATACTGACAACGATGCAAAATGCACCGCAGACAGATTCACGTGTCAGCCAACTTTACGACTGAGTAAAGAACCTGAAGAACGTACTGGATGGATCCTGCTCGGACATGGCATACTCAACCAAAAAAAAAAATTTATTTATTACGACATTCTTACGTTCTTACTGAAATGTCTGTTAATTTACATACAGTCCCACAATCAACGCTTACATAACGTCTGACTCTGTGACTGAACGTGTATACTGCACTAGACTGTCGTGCTACGTTCACGTTTAGACATACTAAACATCACAGTGTAGCAGGGGAAACTTTGACCTCGTAACTGACAAATGTAATTTGGTGCACTGCGGGAAACAACAGTGAGTTACCCTTATCATTAAACCCATTTATAACGTAACAGGAGAAGCACGTAGAAGTTAACATCACAAAGTGCGTTCGGATCCTTCAGCTGAAATTCTTTTCTGCAGCGTTTTATACCCAAGAAAAATTCAACGAATTATTATCATAAAATTACTTGGGTCTTCACGTTAATTATCTGTTATTTTTGTCGAAACTGAAATTGGTACAGATTCCAGTGAAAATCAATAATATACAATTTCAAGAAAATCCATCCGTTGGGAGAAAAGTTATTCCAAGGTCACGACCATATAGACAAGACGAAGCTAAGAGTCACCTTTCGACATTATTTTGCAAACAAGCCTAAAAATGAAAGAATATCATCTTACACATACTTAGTATTCCTTACTGCCGAAGAGCAAACATGGAAGTTTGACGACAAAATAGAATTTAGATATAGATAGTTTCACGAACTACATGCATGACAGCCTCCTAGCCACTAAACAGGCAGACAAGGCAGAAGTAAAGGTGGAGACAAAAATGTTACATTACATAAGACACAAATGTCGGAAAAAATACGATTTATTTTATTTAAATTTCACTTCAAGTCTACCCATACCAGAAACGATAGATTTCTTCACATCTGATACAGATTTAGCCTAAAATTACACGATACAACGACACTCAACGTAACCTAACAGACTCCGACTCCCACAAAATCAGCACTGTAGCAGCGCTGGTAATTGGTGTGTACGGACCCTTACTTCCACAGTGCATCGTTTGCCATCTGACTTTAAATTCATGAGATTCGTCTGAAAGCTTTAGTATTCAGTCTCTGGGTCGAAGACGACATTTCCATAAAGTCTGCACAGGGTCTTAATCACAGACTGCTGCGGGGCTAGATTCACAGGGCGTTGTAAGTTTAAAGGTACGAACATTCTACCTCCACTCCAGCAATCTGAGGGATGCTGCCCAAAACGGCAATCGTAATGGTAAAGTGATTCAAGGTCAGACAGTGTCAAACACCAGCAGAAGACTATATACTTAAACAGAAAACAGATTTATGCCATCTGTGATTGTACGTACATTTTCATACATTATCTAGCTACCTACCTGCAAGTTCGCTTATAAATAACAAGAAATATCGTATACTAAATCGAAGATTTAACACCACCAGCATCAAATCGCGCCATCAGATACCACACTGAGTCGGTTACATCTCCAGCTTCATGACGTACTACCAAACAAAGTTACTGACGAATTCCGTGCCCCCTCCTTCCTGATTGCTGTAGTATACACGATCAGGCAAAGCAAAAAATAGTTGTTCCTGTACACAACACGAAGGTACATGGGGGAGTTCAGGCACAGCTCCACTGATTTTTAAACTTCGGTACTAGATGGAGTGGTCTGCTTCACGCTCCAGTCACCTTACCCCCAGTATATTAACTACTAGGAGGCTGGGTGTGACCCACAGCCGGCAAGGACATTTTGCAGACACTAAAAATCTCCTGTCCTCCCGTGAATCGAACCAGTTCCTCTGTTGTCCAGCCAACAGTTTAGCCCTTACGTCGACTGAGCTATCTTAGCCTTTGCATATGACCAGGATATCGGAAAAGAAAACTATAAGGCAAGTATTCTTAGAAATTAATCTCTTCATTTAACCGGGAATATTATTGTTAATTTGTTAATGTCTTTGCCAAATATTATAAAGTTACCAAGTTTTCGAAGGTTTTAACAGCTACCTTAACATTATGATTTCGTCCTGCTTTGTAGTGACAAGACACAAGTATCACTTTTCCTTCCCTTTACTGCAAGACCAAAGCCTCTTTATTAGCGTCTAAATACAACTCTAGTGTTTACCTGAACCACAATTAAGTTTCGGCCCAATGAGGCCACAATACCAACTGAAAATTACGTAAACTATTAAATTTCAACCCATGATGATTTTCCTTATTCTTCCTACTTACGCACTTTAAAGCTGGCTTAACAAGAGTACAACAAATCTCGCAAACTTTGTGTTAGCACAGAACGTAAGGTTTTAATTCCACAGTGAATTAATTCTTCAGAATGTGATGAACACCTGACGATTTACATTTTGTCTGTCTTGGCAACACAAGAAGAGTTGGAATGTTACGCCGTGTCTACTGCTAAACAGATGTCGACGTTTCGAAGGAGAATACTGCCTTCATCTTCAGGGTCAAGCAGTCCAAGAAGAGGAATTGCCACTCCGAAATGTATGGTTACATTATATAGGTAGACAAGGTAGTTGTGTGGGCCAATGCGAGTGGTAGTGCTAGGCACTGGACGAGATTCTAGCGGATCTTACAACATCGTTAAGGGGATCAATCGGGAGGTTGGGTAAGAGGTGCTGAAATACCAACCTCAACAAACACGCTCCAGGTATTAATCGCCCATTCTCAGCTGTATGCATTTAAATTTGCATAACGGCACGTGCACATTTACCCAGAGTGCAATGGTTTCTCCAGTTATTCACAATAAACGTTTTAAGTGTTTTACTTAACAACGCTGTCAGTTGCTAAGATTACACAGCGTCGACGGTAGACGAATATAATATGGATGTGGTGGACTGGTGGAATAATCACAAACGAAAGCCTAAGGACTCGAAGACAAGCCTGTCCCAGTGTCACGCTGTCCACCACAAACCCAGCTTCGTGTGCACTGGGATCGAACCCAAGCCTCAGTGGTCAGACACTAACGACTGACGGCCTCAGCCAAGGCACGGCCTCGAAATAAAGATATAATTCGTTAACGCGTCTGTACAAATCTGGCAACACTTTTGATCTGGCTGCTTGTTTCAACGTCACTAATATTGTCTTTCAGACGTTTCCTGTTGTGTTACTGGGAGCTCTACCACGGATACATATTGCACAAACATAAAGTTACTCCAGAACATCTTACTGTACCTAGCTCAGGCATAAGACACGGAGGATCAAGCAATAAAGTATGTCAGTAAGGCTTTACCGTATTTGGCCAAGTGCGCAACACAAGAGGCAGGGCGGGGAACGATTCAAAGAACACGGTAGGACGGGGTTCAGTGAAACAACCCAGGTAGCATGGGCAAAGAACAATATATGGGTTGACTGGTTCCTTTTGCGGTCATCCATACGTGACTGAAGGTGTAAAATTCATGTCGATAATGTAATAATGTTAGGCATTTCCAACGAACTGTTGACATGCCCAGTACAAGCACTGATATAAGCAACATAGCTACCAAGCAAGTGGATGTCTGTGGGTTGGAGGAATTAAGGAAAATTCACAAATCACAAGTACAGGCTAGCTCTCTGCATTTAAAAAAAAAGTCACAATTTCAAATTTGAAGGCAGCGACGTATCAAAAAAAGAAAAAAGAAAAAGGAAACAAAAAAAGAAAAGAAAAAAATAACAGAAAAGCAAATTGTGATCTGAACATAAAGTGTATTTGCCCTTATTTATGGTGTACACTCACAGATAGGAACCACCGTTTGGGAAGAACCTGCTGCTTCCATCTTCAGGTTAGCAACTTCAATACCCAGCTACTGAAGAGACACGCCGTCGCACCCCAGACGACCTTAATCGTAATAAAATCTGCTGTGAGACGATCAGATGTCAGATACACTTAAATTTACAGTTTTGGTTCGGAGATAAAGGAAGTTCAAACAAATTTCATTTTCTGTCAATTACAAAATAAATAATAAACACAAAAGCTTTGATCTATAAAACGCGGCTCAGACACAGCGCCGAGCACGTTTTCTCATCTGAACACAACGAACATGCGAGTTTCACAGAATGCAGAACAAAGAGCGTGGCGGAGAAGAGGGAGAGTGGGGAATTTAATGTTTGTTAATTAAAGTGTAAATCCCTCTCCAGTATGGCCTCTCCATCACCCTTCAGCCGACAGCCATTGATATTCCACCCAAATCCTCCAGTCTATCCCCACCTCTCACGCACACACGAATAGAATTTCATTTGTACTGATTTGATGATGTACTCCGATGACCACTCGCAACCCTTTCAACTCGAAAAAGTTTTTATTCCAACAGAACAAGAAAACCCTACCTTTTAGAGTTATTTTGAAACCAATAAACCTGCCTCCTTCGGCAATCTGCATTTTACCAGTATCCACAATTAATTCTTGCTTACCATTGCGACTTCTGTGAATACCAAAGCCACAATTTGCATGCATTCGCTGCCAGCTTCTCAGCAACTGATAGCAGTACTAGCACAGCAGTTATTTGTAATAAGCGAGAATGTCATGATGAGGGAAGGGAGATTCTAACGACCATTCACTTATTCGTTCAAAGGTTCCTTGTCTCATTTGTGATTACTCTACCTAAAAAGGCCTGCTACAAATTCCTACAAGCTTAGTCATTTTAAAACCTAACAGACGGACATGTTTATAAGAAATCCGTTACTCATCCGTTAATTAACTCTACGGATCTGAGTCCAACTTGACATGATAATATTACCTTCGCTTATCAACGAATTTCACAATTTTAATGAAGCCCCAAAGTTCACTACTTGTTCACAGAATCCCACAACTGAACACCGCCCTCCGTCACTTAAATCAGGTTCAAATATTAGGCCAAAGCCAGCCGCTTGAATTAGACATCTTAGTTCGTGTTACCCAAATACAGCCCGCAGCCAGCCGCTCGACAGAGCCATCTCGGCTTGTGTCCCTGCGATCAGCACGTAGCCAGTCGTTAGAAAGAGCCATCTTGGCTCGTGTCCCTACGTTCAGCACGTAGCCAGTCGCTAGAAAGAGCCATCTTGGCTCGTGTCCGTAAGTTACAGCCCGCAGCCAGTCGCTCAGCACAACCCTACTGCCTGTACGCGTGACTAAACAACTGCAGTTCTTGTTCCTAGCCAGTAGCTTGACATAGCCATGTTTGCTCGTATCTCTAAATACTGACTCTAGATACAGACAGTCGTCTGACTGAGCTATCATGGGTCATGAGCCTAAGGACGTGGTTACAGTGGAAGCCACTTCATATGCCTAACTGATCGTACGTAGTCGTCAGACTGAAACAAACATACAAGTACAGATACGCGTGCTCGCAATGGGCCGCGGTCACACTGGAAGCTCCTAATGTGACCGCGGCCTAAAAGTCGCGGTCCTTAACACAAAGAAAATAAAGCCAAAATAATCCGACAAAACTTACTACATACATACCAAGCTTAATTTAAATTGATCTTGTAGCTTTTACCTTGTTACTTATGACGACCTAGGCATCAGAAAGCCTATGGTTGATAATTTTAATTTGAAACCAGAAAACGTGATATTTGATTGAGGTTCCCGCGGCAGTCGATATGACGATTGTTATCTTCTTAGAAGTGACCTCTAGTTGAAAGGTGCAAATGTTTAGGTGGAAACTGACGGGCATAAAAATGCCGAAACATGTCTCTAGTTCAACATAAATATTTTAGGTTTTAGGCACGTTCGCAAAATTTGGAAAAGCGACTATTAGCTTCGTCATATCTGTCTGTTCGTCCGTTCGTCTGTCCGTCCGTAACGAACAGCTCGGCTCAAATTTCCATGAAATTTGACGTTGGAGTATTTCTCGAAACTCTGTCGAAATAATTTAAGTCTCATTAAAATCTGACAAGAATAATGGGTACTCTACGTGAAGACCTACGCACACTTATAACAGTATCTCACTGAATACTTCTTATAATGAGAAATGTTTCAGACAAAAGTTGCAGAGAAAATCAAAACACATTTTACGTTCAATAACGTTTTCCCGAAAACAGTGCCGTTTATGAGATAATGTGGAAAAATACGGCAGAGCCGTACAGGCCGCAGATAATATAATACGGCGCATGCGCTTTGCATGCTGGATAACTAAGGCTACAGACGCGCACTCGCAATATGTAATACTTATTGTTTTTCCATGGCAACAATGGTTTTGCGATTGCACCTGTGTGTTATGTTTATATGTACATTATCTGTCTTGTTATATACTAAAATTTATGTTAATGCATGAGAAATACAGAAAAGTTACATATTGCTTTCCAAAACGTTGACAGCCTGTGAGTTTCAGATAAAATGGGAAATTGCTTTCGGCGGAAGCCATAATTTTTTGTGAGAAAGTTGTCAGCTGGCTAATTAAACGTTCGGTAAGTGGATAACAATGGAAGCTCGTAACTAAACCAAAATTCGACACACAGACATTGCTGTCCACTTATTTAATGGATGAATATATGTTGTGCCCTATTTTTTGTCTACAAGGTGGCATCTGCGTCAAAAGGTAAGTGGTACGAAACTGAAAATGATAAGGAAGACATCATACGAACAAAATTTCAGAGGAGTTATGCTGTAATAACGGGCTTTTACTGTACTATTAATAACGTATAATTTAAAATCGCGAAATTTATTACGTAATTCAACGTTTCATTGTAAATTATCTGTCATTTACGAAGCTCACATCCTATGATTTTCTTCTTGCCGGCAGGTTCAAATTCAGTATCAAAGTAATTAAACACATCGCGTCAAAATTATGTTTTTCTACGTCCTCATCACCCCACGCTTCTGACAAGTCTGTCGCTAGAGCGCAGTGCGGCCAAGCGGGGGTTGGCTGGGCGTGACATAATAAAAATGGAGACAAGTATTTTTAATTAATTACAGATGACATACAATGTCAGCTTCAGAAGACCTACATATCAGCGTCTAAAACCCAACAAGGCTTGACATAACAGCTACGCTACACTTTTTGCTTAAAAATACCCCGGCAACACAACGGTCATTAAAGGTTACATCCAGATGTGAAATACAACAGCACATCTAACTTAATGGACATCGATCACGAACTGCTGGAACTACAAAGGATAACATACAGACGGCTATCTGAATGTCTCGTGTATTCATATGTGACTCTAAAAAGCGGTCTTTGAAGTTGCTACGGTCGTTATGGTTGGGCTTCGATTCCGGGCAGGGAAAGAGTTCTTTCTGTGACACTCCTTCTGCGGCAGGCCTTGCGTACCCCCAAACGGGAAACAGTGGATCCTTTACATAAAGATTTGAGGTACAGCTGTGTTAATGCAGACCGAGGTCTTCTGGACTGACGCCATGTCAATTGATAAGTAGTTGCCGACGTTTCGAATATTATTGTTCCTCCTATTTATAGGGTCCAATTAGTCCGAAAAGAAAACATTTTTCCTTCGACCTCATTAATTACAACAAATTACGCCAAAGTACAAAGTTGATTAATTTCGAAACAACACAGCTTTAGAATACGCCAGCATTTATTACTGAGTTTCTTCCTTTCCAGTGAAATTAAAGTACAAGCCAGTGCGGTATAAGTTGTGACTAGCAGAGAGCGGGTGTAACAGTCTGGAAGAGCAAAATAATGTGACACGATGGAAGAACAATACAACAGATATTTACAGCATACGTGATCGGACTTCGAACTCTGGGGTACAGTAGAGACGTCGGAAGTAATGAGGTCCAGAGGGACGGCCTCTAGAATGGAACACAGGCAAAGAAGAGCGACGTGAAAGAGACAGGAAAGGAAGAACGCGTGAGAACACTGCATAAGGAAGACTGTGACTTCACCCACACAATTGTGGTTTTGTGGTCACAGACGCTGGAACTCTCAAAACCGTTTCATCAACAATAGACGCCGCTTCAACTCTTAAAAGCTGTGGAATTCTACGGGTTAAAGTCAAAAGTCTAAAAGTAGGTTAGCCCAGAGGATTACGGAAGGACTGTTCCAGTACCATTAAAGAGCAAACCACTGTTTAGAGTAAAACCTATCAGATATTCTGTGGCCCCTGTAAGACTTCAACATAAAAAACCCGACACTCAAAAGTGAAAGTAACAGTTCTAAAGCTACATGTACACATGACAGCAAACTGTCGAGAGTCATATGGAGAGTATCCAGCAACAACGTTTAAACGTAAGAGTTATTCTCGGCGAGCTGGCTCTCTGCGAGTGCTCAGAGAACACCACACTCGCGAGAAGTCTCAGACTACGAAATTTTCTTTCACACACGCGAGTGAACGTCTGAGAGCAAGAACATCAGCTGTTTGTGAACAGGGCGACAGTGAGATAAGTAAGGTCAGTTCCGTTTAGTCACTGACAAGACATGGCTCGCCTTCCGCGAAGCAACACTCGCGGATGCCCTTTAGATATTCGAAAGGAGAAGAAAAGTCAAAAGAAAGTGTTGGGTTAATGACTGGGTAAACACGCATTAACATTTGGGGGCATACACGCAGCCGATAAAAGAACTGCGGCTTGAAGGGGCCCAGCGTTTCAGAAATTTTGCAAGAAAGTCAGCTGTGGAAGTTGGGAGAATTGCGAAAATATTGGCGAGTCAAGCAGAATACATAAATGACGAAAACAATTTCCGTGGCCACTACGTGTAAGTACCCAACTCTATGACGTGTACACTGCACAACACCTTACACTAAGCGTGCATGCCAAACTCTTAAGACGGCAGAGTCCTCTTTGACATGTCGCCAAGCCCCTCAATTCATCAAGAAATTTCCCACATTTTGCAGAACTCGAAGATATATTACTCTCTTCACAACAGCCCGCAGTTGTATGGTATCATGAGACAGCTGGATCCAGTCCACACACTCTCCCCCACCCAGCTTCCTTAATATCAATTTTACCACACCCAGACTTCTACATCCAGGTCTCATAAGCCGTCTCTTCCTTACACGTTTTCCTAACACTCAACATGCAGTGCGTGCTACATGTCCTTGCCACCACCCCTCCTTGATTTCACCCCCCCCCCCCCCTACTATACATTATCTGCTGAAGAACACAAGTTACGGGCTGTTCATTATGCAGTTTTCTCCGTCGTCCTGTTTCTTCATGTCTCGTGGGCGAAGTCGGTTTAAGGTTACAGCAGTCTACGGAACGCCGCTTCAGGGGGCCCCACCATTCAGAGGACCCGACAATGCCTTTACCTCATTCCGTCTCAAACATATTTTGTGCGTATGGTCTATCTACATTGTTAGTTCAATAATACACGTTGGTAGGGCCCCCTGATACAGTTCTACATTGGGTCGAGAAATACGTGAAACTGAACTGCTCACAGACGTAAATATTATCCTGTTCTAAAACACCTTGATCTTTATATGATCCATGGTACGTGAATTATTCCAATACACACAACCAACAAATGCACATAAGGATACTGGGATTACATTATATATATATATATATCGAACTACCACATGTTTCGGCCAATCATGTGGCCACGTCAGGGATGTAAAATACAAAGGTTTGATACATTTAAAGCACAAAATGAAATTACAGCGATATCAGAACCAATCGATAGGTGTAATTACAGTCATAAGAGCTAATATTTTAAAAATACATACATATAAGTTATTGCAATAAGAATGTGTTGATATTTCATTGTATGGTATACGTAGAAGGTTTCAGTTAGCAATTCACCATCAAATAGATGGTGTTGTGATGTAATGGTACGGTAAACTCCACTGTATACAAACTAATTTTAATATAAGTGTGTGCAGTTGTTGGTACCATTACTGTATGTACCTTGAATTTTGTCATTATTTCAGGGTGATACAGCCGACACATAGCCACGCCAGTGACATTAATTTGTCCCTGTGTGTATAACGGGACATGGAAATCAATCTCCACGTAGTTTTAAGCTCGATTCTAGGAGTAAAGCGCTCTTTGGCGTGCCATTACAAAAACACGTTTCCTTCTTTAACGTCTGTTGAGCGAAATAGGACTGCGTGTGTTGTAAATACAGCAAGATAATAAATATGTCATATGAGCTTGCAAATCGCTTGCCATGACACACATTAATAGTGTCATGCACGATTCAAAGCTTTCGCGGCGATTAAAGCCACTAAAATCTCGGCTCACGCTTGAAGCATTCGAAGACTTTCTCTGACTCTGTCATCAGGTAGACGAACATCTGTGAAGCAACTTTTTATCGTTAATATTGCGTAAAAAATCCCATAAAAATTCAAGTGATTTATTAGATAATGACGTGAAGATTAGCACCATTCTTTCCTAAGCCTCTCCTACACTGCAGATAATTCATACAAAATGCTCCAAAATGCCTTAAACACAGATTTATTTGGTTTGTAACAGCGGCGACAACATTGCGATTTGAGGCTCTGCCCGTAACAACCACGCACGTTCCTGGCGCTGAGCGGTCGGTCCGTAACTGCTGACGGCTGCAGACAGAAGTGAGACTGGTGTGCTGCCGCCGAAAGCACACTGACCTCATCTCGCCACATGTTAGATTCTTCTTGAAAGGTTCTTGAAAATCGAAAATGTCAAACCGGTTTGCACGCAATACAGACTGTTGCTCGGCCCACACCTATTATTATGTTACTCAGGGGTGTCCAACGGGTTCCAATTAAACAATATATGCTCTCCGACGGCGGTGCAAAACACTTGTCCCGCTCCATTTAATATGTTTCTCCTTGAGCGTACTCTTACACGCAGCAAAATCCGTTCTGGGCCGTTAAGACACACGCATAAACATGATGCCACTGCGTATGACGTCAGAAAATCAGGTGAATAATATCGGAAAGGATGTAGTCTAGTCCAGAATGCAGTATACTTGTACTAAACCACCAGGGACGTTCTATGAACTTTATGAATCCTACTTAAAAGCGTGGATAATATCTACACTACTAAGCCTCTAATATCAAACTTCTACAAAATCTGTGGAAGACTTATCGGCTACATTTACCAACATAAGGAAAACTGGGCTTCATTATGAATTAATACAGCCCTAAATATATTTTCCTTATATGAGATTTAAACAAAATCCGTGGCACTGTTTACAGTAAACACTCGGTTGCATGGTATAAGGCGGGTGGGGGGGGGGGGGGTGGGGTCGGAAAAGCTAGTAAGTCTATTCATCGGAGGCCCGCTTCCTAGCCTAACAGTGTAGCCAACATATACTACGNCCCCCCCCCACCCCCCCCCCCCCCCCCCCCCCCCCCCCCCCCCCCCCCCCCCCCCCCCCCCCCCCCCCCCCCCCCCCCCCCCCCCCCCCCCCCCCCCCCCCCCCCCCCCCCCCCCCGGAAAAGCTAGTAAGTCTATTCATCGGAGGCCCGCTTCCTAGCCTAACAGTGTAGCCAACATATACTACGTAAAAAGTCAGGAAGCCAGCTAACCAAACCTAGGCAATGTTTCAGCATGAGAATAACACATAGAGCACAATTTTGAAACAGGATAAGAATAAAAGCCGTAAAACATATATTAAAGTAAAAATCTGTTTCCGGTGCTTCCGCCAATTAGCAAAGCTTAACCTAAGTCACGTAGTCCTAATCAGACCTAGGCTAGCCTAAGTTTTGTCACTTTTTAAATAAGTTACGTAGAGTACATTATTGGTCCCAATACATTACGGCGTGTTACCTAAATGCTAAATTCAAATTGTGACACACAAAGAATTTGGAATCGCTCTCCAATTATTATTCTAGCGGTTCGGAACGAAGGTCAATTACTGTGGGGGTCGGTTGATCAAAACTTGGATGACCGAGAGTTCACTGCACAGGAAAAAGTCCGTCGATGGCCTTTCATAGCAAGGCTTTATTACGAATCAGTTTAACTGGAAATCGCGAATCATCGGCTATTTTGGCGAACGTTTCCACTGTCGAGCTTAGAAGCCTGCCCAGAATTTACGCACTGATGTCCGTCAGAGTGAGACGCACACAGCCTTCATACAAGGCGTTTAACTGTAGGCAACGCCACAAAAAATATGTATACACAGACATGGGTGGTATGGCCTCACTTTCAAAGCCTGCATTGCTTTTGCGAGGGTTTAAAGGCCACTGTTTTCTACGCAAAGTAAAGTCACGTGAATAGTGGTGACAGTCCGTCTCACACGCAAACCGCATGTTCTATACTCAGTCACAAATCATGCCAGCACCACGCTGTTCAGCAAGCGAAACTTTACACACGTCTACACATGCTCCTCTCAGCTCATTCCGTGTCATAAACAGCACTGTTAAATAACCTATGATAAGTAATAGTAATAGTAAAAGAAGTAGAAGTAGTAGTAGCAGTAGTAGTAGTACCAGGGAGAAAAGTCCTGTGACAAGACAACGTATGATTATTTTGATGATGACGATGATAATAACTGTAAAGCTTTCCTTATACCAGCAATAAAGAAGTATGGGGCGTAAAGGTACATCTCCACTCATTCTTAAACTCGGCACTAAATGGACAGCAGTGGTCAGCTTCATGCCCCTGACACTTTACCACCTGGGAAAGCGCCTCTTGTACCCTGGCCCGCAAACCCAATCTGGTCGCTTTGAAGAGGACAATCTCTTGCCTCGGCAGCGGAATAGAGCCACGATTCCTCGGCAGTCATTCCGATAACCTGATCACTAATACCAACTGCGCGATCTGAGCTCAGCTGCAACCAGCAGCAGTAGTGAGCTTTAACCTTTCGCAAGAACTATACGCAACGTCTTCTCGGGTATCAGCCTTTTGACACTTGATCCGTGTTGCTGTCTCCACTATCATGCACGACGTACGAGCAGCTTGCTGCCTCCATAACGTCGACAGTTACTGAACAGCGGACACTGCGTCATATCTTACAAGAAATGAATCTCCTCCACAGCCAGCCGCAGTAATAATCCCAAACGAATTTGACGCTATCCATTCCGTTGTGTATATGGAAATACAAATAACGCTACGTATTCCGTCTGACATAACCTGTATTTATCATTATTTTTTTCAAACACTACATGTTTCGATCAAGCCGAGCATCATCAGGTGTTTATTTTATACGAAAACAAAACTCACGGAACAAATATAAATTTTTCGAGATCTCGCAAATGATGTAAAATATAAATTACAATCGACTTGTAATTCCTGATGGTGTGCCCATTTAACACAAACGGTGTGGCGTATAATTTAAAACTTAAAAATTTTGGATACTAGTTCCTAATTAAAAAGTGTTTAAATGGCGATTTAATTTACCTCTTCTTTTTCACGCTTTTAAATCCACTTTTACAATGTCCAATATTAGTCGAGTAATTAGCTGTCTACCCCAACGTACGTAGGTGATTCAAAAGCACGTCACACATTACACACCCTTGGTTTACGCGACTGACACTAGTGAAGCCTACGCGAGCATCTAACCTCGCTCTATTGATACCCTGTCGCGGCAAAGGTTTGGCCATTTTCAACGACCTTGGAAGCAAACGTGATCTCAGTGACCATTATATTAAAACTGCGTCACTATCTACTAACCTATATGCAAGACACTTGAATAGAATCCTGAATATTACACGAGAATATATGGACAAGGCACCGTCTGAGATACCCTTGGTAATACCAGTTTATGTAGCCGGGGTACCGGCGTGTTTCATTGCACAGCTCTTGATATGCTCCCAACAAACCTGGCATTCAGTCTGCAGCGTAACTGGAAACATTTGAAGTGGCAAGGTTAGGAATGAGGGAAGAAGCTATGCCTCCATCCCGCCATACGGCTTCACGGCTTGTACGTACAGGGACAACACTGCCTGTATCCTTGTACGTCTACAGACAGCTGTATCCTATGTACTGGAGAAGGCGGTGTTGGATGGAAGACAACTCTGAGCTCGATGTAATACTCCCATGGCATATACGCGCACGTTTCCTTTCACTACAGTTACCTAACTGCAAGAAATGTTCTTCTAAAGCATACAGTCGCAGGGTAAGTAAAAACAAACTTATTAGTTTATCTAAACCCACTGATGTAGCCAATCTGGCAACGCAACGGGTATATTTAAACTCAGTATTATAAGGAGGTGAGCAGCTGACTTCATGCTGTGGCCGCCTTTACCCCCCGGGAAAAGAATCCCCAACAGCCCGTTAGTAAGCATGTTTCGTGAGCCACAAACCCACTGTGGATGCGTTGAGGGGACGGAACCGAAACACACCCACCGGGGACCGAACCCCTGTCGTTCAGTCCGTATCAAATTAAATCCAGTTTGGTGAATCTTAAATACATTTCTATGTATGTGACTGCTAACACCAGGTTCTACCAGTGCATATACACATATTTAATACTTTATCTTATACTGTACTATACTTACCATAATCATCCCTCCACTCGATGTCGTGTAACGAATGCAGCTCTGAAACTGTTACAAAACGAGAACTCGCGACATCTTAAGATAACTGGTCAGAACTAAGTTGAATGTTGCGGCTTCCATAGTGGGCGCAACAGTCACGTTCATTTTGCTCAAAGGAACTGATTTAAAGTAATTTTTACATCAAATTTTACACGTTACGGAAACAAACACAGCCCTACACACATACACATTACATAGGCCGACATTTTATTAACAGCAGTGAACAGACTGTCTCTCAGGTTCGCCGATACCTTCTCCGCTAAGCAGACTCCTTGCAGGGGATATCAACGGGATAATGAGAACTTACATGCACGCTCTGGCTTGGTGTTCAGGCACAATGGCACATGCTTCTGTACAATACCTCAGGAACAAGAGGGGAATGTACGTATAAACGTAACATTGAGGCGCGTTCGCGTAACGAATGTTCTCATGCTAAACCAAAAAGTATGACATATTCTGAGTGTGTCTGTAGCCTTAGCTATCCAGTACGCAAGGCGCATGCGCCGTATTATATTGTCATCTGTAGCCTGTCCGGCTGTACAGTACTTTTCCACATTATCTCAAAAACGGCACGATTTTCGTGAAAACATTATTGAACATAAAATGCGTTTTTTTATTTTCTCCAGAAGTTTTGTCTGAAACATTTCTCATTTTAAAAAGAACTGAGTGAGATATTGTCATAAATGTACATAGGTCTTCATGTAGAGTTCCTGTCATTTTTGTCAGATTTTAATGAAACTTGAATTTTCTCGACAGATATTCTAAAAATATCCAAATATCAAATTTCACGAAAATCCGTCCTGTGGGAGGCGACTTCTTCCATGCGGACGCGCAGACGGACGGAGAGACATGACGAAGCTAAGTGGTCTTTCGCAATATTGCGAAGGCACCTAATGAAAACGGTCTATTTCAATGTGAAGCCGCTTCCTGGTTCTTCTAATGCACGAAAACAACACTGCGGCAAAAGCACGTCCCCTTACGAAAACAAAGCCGCTGTATTTACAAACATCCCGTTGACAGCAGCACCTGCTAGATTCACTGCCAGGCCCCCGTACTGGCCCGCATAAACCTGACACACACAACCCGCGGCATTTGCTGAAATCTTCCCAGCACTACAGCAACAACAATCGAAGATACAACATTCGCCATCCTCACGACCAATTGCCACACCACCTGCCATCATAACAACCGACTTTCCTCAGACCCAGCTTAATGTAATTTTACATTCTCCTTCTTACTCCTATGTGGATGCTCCCCATCAAAGTTCGGTATGCAACACAGGTCTCCTCAGTTCGCGACACATGTCCACATACAGCTACTGATATTGTTGATGGAAGACTTAGCACGGTTAGCGAACAGTTAATGCACATAACCCACACTGCTCCCTTTGATCAGTGATATTCATACTGTGTTCCATAGAACCCCGGCGTTCCGCAAGCACATTTCTTTTGTAATGAAACTGTTAACAGTATATAATTTATTTTCTTCCCCGTTTTTGTGCATACGCGGCGATGAGTTTATAATCACTGCTAAGCACCAATTTTTTTTTTCACAAATGTGCTTGAATATTTTATTAAGTAGAAGTTTGTTTTGAAGAAGTTTCATTCCATTTTCTCGCCCAAATACACACTTTTCCTTTACAGGGATCCCGCAAAAATTCAGAGTCAGTCACACGGGCTCCACGGACATTGAAGATTTCCAAGTCCACAGCCCTAGAGTGTCATTACTTTGAAAAGCTAATAGGTCAGGAGGCACCTTGGGCCGCGCGAGGTATACCTACCTATATCTCAGACCCTGAATCGGTATGTGGGACACTGCGTAAGATATCAAGGACATTCTTGTTGAAAGGCACACGTGACCGTAACTGGCTGTAACAGAACACGACTCCAAGTAACCCACCAGATAAACCAGCCACTCTCCACCTTCCTCTATTCACGAAGCAGCAACAGCCTGTAAGTGTGTTCTTGGAGGCTGGTGCTTAGCGTCTTGCGCTGTATAACACACACATATAACACCGCACGTCCAAGCATGCGAAGAGAGTTCGGTCAACAGTATGACGGACTACAACCAAAATGACCCGGATTCAGTTTTACGGCAGGTGCAGTAATTTCTCATTTCGTCACCGCTTCCGGACACGCCACTGTGGATGCCACTAATCTGTTGGCGGCCTATACAGTGGGTATAGTGGCCGGAGCGTGAAGCTGAGCATTCAATGAGTAGAAATTAATCTCACTCCAATCGTCAACGCGGTGTAGCTTTTTTAAGCAGCATAAGGTCTACGAATTTTTACAAAATAAAAATAAGACAAGTAGGCCTATATAAACGAACGCCTATACCCGTTACAGAAATAAAACCTGCATTCATTATCATCCATATTCGCAATTAAAAATTACGAAAAATGAAATATGAAATGAATTATGGAAATTCAAGACTCCTCGGATACGACACCATGCCGAGTGGTGTAAAGTTACCGACGTTTCGGAAACGCTTGCTGTCTCCATATTCGGAGTGAAAGAAGTCCGACAACACCGATATGCGAACATCAGGTCTCACAGGAAACAATTTAATAAGTCATAAACCACCCGCTGGTAAACAATGACATACAAAGTAACGTAAATGCCACACCAGTGAAAGACTACAAAATACTCAGACTTTAACAAAGACACGAATTGCCTAGTCACTAAATGGATTTTTACAAACGTGATGCAGATGTAATACTAACGACTACTACGGCCCTGCGAACCGGCAGCTGTCTGCGGGACCACCGGTTGGTAAACACTGCCCGTACACGTGCATTTCACTGGCTTGCGCGACTTAATCCCCGTCACACTTCATTTCCCCACACTTTAATCACACGGGAGGAAACGTTACGGAAGAACACCATATTCGATACAACAACAACAACAACAACAACAACAACAACAACAACAACAGTAAAGGTACAGACCCTGTGCTTCCCAACCGTTTTAACTCCGGAGAAAGATGGGCCGGTACCCAATGAACAGAAGGATGGATAAACCACACAGACCGTCCGGACACTTCACTGGAGAGAAAATCTCTTGCAACTGCCGAGAATCGAACCACGATTCCTCGGTCGTACAACCCGTAGCGTAGTCACTACACCAACTGAGCTATCCTGGTTATATAGTAATAAAATTGCTATCATTGTTTGCTTGTTTCTTTCTTTGTAAAAATGCACAACCATTTTGTGGTCGGCATTCGAACACGCAAGCTCCGTTCGCTCGGCCTAAAATCCGCGGGTTTTACATTCTTCTTCTTCGCCTTCTTCTTGTAGAAAAACTTTCACATACAGGCACATTTGTCAGATATTTGTGTAGAACAGTGAACTAACTTAGTACAATGATATTATCATGACACAATTCATTTACAACCATCACGAAACTGCCCTGGGAAGTTCGCGGATTCACAAGTCAGGAGAAACGAACACAACCTGTCCTTTGTTCAAAAATTTGCGCCGCCGAGTTGATAACGCTGGCAGACAATAATAGCTCTCAAAGTCGCGGACAGGAAGGCTCGCTGTTATTCAGGATTGAGTTCTGACAAGGGCACTGTCCGCCAGCAACGCTTGCCCAGTTACTGCATGGGTAGCGAGCGGGTTACTTCACAGGAACACATTCGGACGGCAAAGGAAACAAATGCCCAATAAAATATTTTCAGGTTAGCAACCGCGTCACGTGGTTGAATGGCGAGTAAACCACCGTATCAAGGACCATCTCTGGCCTCGTCATCAGTGAACTGGCCACATATCAGAGGTAGTCAACAAATACCGTACGGGGACAAGCTGTCAGACATTCCCAGCATCACGATTTTAATACGGCATCTTCAGACTTCTGGTTTCTTCGTAACATCCTACTGCGTATCACTCAACGCAAATATAATTTGGCCCCCGTTCCTTAGACAGCCTCAAAGCTGGGCCCCGAACTGCATTTGTAACTCTGTTCGCTCCATCGCAGTCTTTCTTAAGGAGACAAAAAACTCGCCTGGTTACAAAATTCCAGGCCTATTACCGAACTCGAAGATTCATCATTCAGTTCACAAGGATCTCCAACTGGACCCTAAGGTCAGCCAGGTGAATAGGTCGGAACACACTCTTTCAGAAAAATGAGCTCTTTTCCTGGGGGCAAAGTAGCCGAAGTGCGAAACTAACAACCCACCACCTAGTTTTGAGGTGTGTAATTCACTGTATACCCTCATGTGACAGGATAACTGGACTAGCAGCCTTCAACAAGGGCAGGTAGGCACTACATTCATCGTGGCAAATACACCCATCAGACTTCTCTGGCTCTGCAGACATCTTCTCGTCTTGGTGTTCTAAGAAATGTGCTTCAGAGACGAGATTTGGGATGTCAATATGAGTAAGGTTGCTTGTGGAGCTATTACAAAGAAAAGAGATTTAATTAAGCGCAAGGTTCTCGACAAACAAGACACCAAACTTGTATTCAGCGTTTAACAATAGTTCAGGCGCGGCTTACGGGTAGCGGACGACGCTGCTTATTATCTGCGCGCACTGCAGACAACAGGCACCTAATTATCTCGGAATGATTCCCTAAAGTAACAGCCCATAAAAGATCGTGATATACTCTTAAATGTGACTACTCCACAATGCGACGTGAAATAGAAATTATGTGCAAAGAACAGGCCATGATCACTGCGGCGCAGGTACACTAACGCGGCGTTTACGGGTAAGGGCCGAAAAAAACTACAAAAAACCTTAGAAAGGATAGCCGGTATGCAGATCGAAAATCTGAAGATGGGACCTCCGGAACACGAAACAGGAGTGTTATTGTATGCCCCAAATAAATTTGCCGCGGCGCAACACACGAAATTCGAGCCATCGCTACTGCGTAACGTCCCCCGATCTTCCCGCCACCACAGCTGCCATAGCGCCCGCTCTCAGTGACGGCGCAGTTAACATTACTTAAAGCGTGGAACACTGGACAATCCTGCTTTTACTTCGATGACGATGTGGCAGCCCCGCTCTGAAGGACGGCACTGCGCCGTTCACCACCCACACTGCGCCCCTGCCAATGCACAAAAACTCATAGCAAGTTGAATTCCGCAAATATGTTTACATGTTCTTCCCAGTACCCAGGCCACAAACAGACTGGTATGACAAACAATGAGGTTATGGTGGGCACATCCTCTACAAACAACAATGCCACCCTGCAAAAACGCAGACTACAACGCGCATTGTTATTCCAGCTTCTAGCGACGTGTGAGTAATATTGGTCCTATTTTTATTATCTCTAGTAGCTTCTTTTTCACTTCAAGCTTTTCGCCACTCCCACTTCCTGAAACGCATAAACGCGGCAAATTTATTCGCTCGCGCTTTACCAGCCCGACTGCGACGGTGACAACCGTAAGGTACATGCCCAGCTGGTCTCACAAATTACCACAATGCTTACGTGGCTGTGGTCATCTTCGAAACAAGTATTCCAACATTTCGAATTTCTTCATGACACTAGATGGAAGACCTTTACCTTCTACACCTCACGCATTCTTCGTGGATTTTTATCTGAAGTAATTATCTTTAACCAAAAGAGTCCAGTACAAGTTGGTATGAGGAAAAACACATTAATTTGGATACGCACAAAATATCAACATTAAGACAAGCAGGCTACAGGCCCTAGTAAAAGTTACGGGTCTCCAACCCGCGGCACACTAGCTTGTGTTATGCGGCCCGGGGCCACATTTGTAAATTATATATACTATGAAAAATTGCATAACAATTTACGAAGTTAGGTATACCACTTATTGTGATATTTACACGTGCGGCCTACAAGTCCAACCAACCCACAATGACGGCTGTGGCCGTTTTCCAAAAGATGTTGGACATCCATACCCTAGCACATCCTTGCCGATTGTCGTTACCACCTGCAATGTCACATTTTGCACAAAGCACGCAACTTTAATATGGCACATGCCGAAGTACAAACAAGAAACTGCGCGTTGTGGAAATACAATCACACAGCACGTATATCAGTATACCCTTCATCGTTAAATACGAACAAAGTCCCTTGTGGAAACGAAACTCGGATTTGTCATTTCCACTGCTACACGCACTGGCTTTGTTATCTACGGGAAGGCCTTCCGCATACTGCGCCCCCACACAAAGAAGATTCCTTTCTTCTGACTGCACGGCGCAGATTGCTATAGTCAGGTAGATGTCGGATGAAAGCCTTCCACTGTAAGGTGGGAGACAAGGGGGCACTTTTTGTGAACACTGAGAAATAACGTCCGAGTGAGATACGGCGCACTCCACCTCCTATCTTCCATCACCATTCACCTGCGCCCAGTGCTGAGGTAAACAATGCGTGCGGCTAGCCGACACTGCCCCATATGCCTCCATGATGGTACGTAATGAGGAACAAGTGATCCAGTATTCTTTGTTATTCTTTACACCTTCGATGATAGTTCAGTCGGTGTAAATGGATGACTTAGGAACTGGTGGGGGAGGGGGGTTCGCTCCCAAGCGGTGGCAGAAGATAGTACGCAGCGTCCAGGCCACCTCTGGGGCCCATCTAATCCTAGGGGTTCTTTCCCCGGGGGTAAAGCAGCCGAGTTGTGAAGGTGACTACTTTATTGTTGTTACGAATGAGCGTTGTTATACCTCCACTTTACCTAAGCAGAGGAAGAACTTTACATACCCACGCCTGTGTCTGCAATATTATTTGGAAGTGCATGTATCAATCCATGGCGCAGCGACCCTGTTACATTGACCGACGCTCAGATGGTTAATTCACCATATTATTTTTCCATTACGCGTTTAAATTCTTTTCCATTCTTCCCCTTTTATTCCTGTTCTTGTTCTTCCACCTTCCGAGTGTCTAAATGTTTTCATCATTTAGTCCTGAGACACCCTCAGCTTTTAAGGGCGTTCGCAAAAATAGCGAATAGCGCCTACGAACCCAGTCATGTCTCCCCAACCGTCTGTCCGCATGTATCAGCGCGACTCCCACTGAACGGATTTTCATGAAATTTAATATTGGGGACTTCTAATAAACTAACTCTAAACTGGAATACTCCCGAATTTGGTTAGAATAGGACAACAAACATCGGGCGCTTTACGTTAAGACTTAAACGCGTTTCATTTTATTGGCAACGACGTAAGTAGCGCAGTATACAGACAAGGCATTGCTGTGTTTCCATGGTAACGCTTTCGGTATTTATTACATCGCTGACAGCGGCAAACTCCAACAATAAAAATGGAACGCACTGTTGCGTTTGTATGGCAACAATGGTTATCCAAACGCACCACAACATCACGTTATACATACACTGCACACCTCGTTATTTTTTCATACGTATTGCACACCCATATAAAAGAAAGGGTAATGGTAGTTTTATACCACATTTCAATTCTTAGGTTACGAAATTGGAAACGGGAAGAAAGAAAAATTCTGAACAAGCACTCCCCAAATTTAATCACGCATTAGCTCTCACATCTTCTATTAACGCGTACGTATAACACTGCACTGAAGGACAACTACTTTCCACACATGCGTCATGTCATCTGCCTGTACGCACTTCATTTTCCTGACTCGGAGAAGTAAATGCGGGTTAGGGAAAATTACACAATAAGGAGCATCATAATTTGTACGCTTCATCGAACATTAGCAGGGTTACCGAATCACGGACGATGAACTGTTCAAGACATGTAGCAGGCCTACTCATGGGAGAGGGATCAGGAAGGCATATACAATTTTACACTTTACCGCCCAGGAAAGAGGCCCAAAATCAGCCTCGAAAAGGTGGCCAAGAGAACAAACTTTGCCATTGCCAATAATGTGAGTAGCATCCCTGGCATGTACCATTATAACCAGGCACCTCGCTGGACGGAGACGAGATAGCTCAGTATAGTAACTAGGCTACGAGCTGGACGGTCCGGAGTTTGAATTCTGGCAGGGGCAAGGGTTTCCTTTTCTACAAAAATGCCCAGGCCCGGCTCTGGGGCCCACCCACCCTTCAATTCAATGGGTAACGGGGTCTCTTTTCCTGGAGGAAAAGTGGCCGGGACGTGAAGCTGACTATTCGCCTCCACCTAGTGCCGAAATTAAGAAAGGAGCTTTACCTCTATTCCCTCTTTATTCCTTCATGATGAGTATAGAGACAAAATTACTTTTCTACTGCGTTGGGCTCTTATCAATTAATCTTACAAAAAGGAAGACGAAAATAAATCTACAGGAATAAAAAAATATTCCTGCATTAGGTTAAAGGCAGGCAGGATGAATACGGAGAAAAAAAACACTAAGTCATGCCATTATGATCTCAGACACTGAACCTCACACTTCTACAGGGATTTACCCTTTTTTTAACGCGGAAATAAGCACTGCAGAGACGGTGGCGTTATCCGTCTTTATGTAGCAAAAATGTCGTCCGTTCTACGGTGCGCAGGCAGGTAGTAAAAACCTCAGTGTAAACTATACAGTATCACGCAACTACACAAATTACGAACAATCAGAACTGGGGACGATCTCTCGCAGCATTAGGGTTCAGGAGGCTGAAACAACGTACTGGTCTGACTACCTCTTCCAGTCTCTGCCACACGACTGCTACAGACCACCTCGCTTTCACACACACACCCGCAGTACACCAAATAGCTATGTACGAGGCATCCAGAATATCCAGTGTTACTGATTATAATATTAAATTCTACCACATCTGCCAATATGAATTCATATCCAGCACGATCTGCCATTTGTTCTACTCCTTACAAAATAAACTTTAATCAAAACGCCGAATCGCTACTTTCCTTTAAGGGCATCAGTCGTTATGTCATCTGACACTAAGGCCTGGAAATGTTTCCTTTAATTTCCCTTCAGGATTGTGGTGAGAATGCAGGAAAAACAGGTTAGAATGCCAAAACTTTAAGAAGAATGAAACAAAAAAGGAGTAAAATCAAGATGAAGCCTGGATAAACTCTTTCTTTCTTTTCTTTCTTTTTCTTTCTTTCTTCCTTTCTTTCTTAGTCTGACCTCTTCCAACCTAATCATTGTCGGTGTAGAAGTTACTGTTGCCCTTGATCACCCTCAATGACACATACATAATCGGTAGGACTCCTCTGGACGAGGGATCGGCCCGTCGCAGAGACCTCTACCTGACAACACACAACACTCACAAGAGACAGACATCCATGCCCCTGGCGGGATTCGAACCTGCAATCCCAGCAAGCGAGCGGCCACAGCCCCGCGCCTTAGACCGTGCGGCCACTGGGATCGGCTACAATAAACTCACCTGTGTCAAAATATGATGACGTACACTATTATTCTGTGGTATCACCTCATGCCACTGATTTTACAAAAAATCAAAATATTTAAAACAAAAATGTCAGTTACTTACATTCTGGGGCTGGATAGGTGAACGAGGGCTCGAAATCCAATTAAGACGGCCAAAAAGCATCACGAGGTCCATTCTGTATTTCCATAACTGTTAAAAGCTACCAGTTATTCGTGGCGAGCTGACACATTTCAGACAGGGGTTCCTCCATATATGTCGGAATTACCTACCGAAGAAATATCTATGACGAAAGCACGAATAGAAAAAAGCGACATAAATGCATTTTGCGACGAAACTGTCGCAATTTACGTTAGGCACTAGCTACACGCCACGTGACATACAACAGATAGCCTGTGACGAGGGGTTGTTGGGAACAGCCGCGGGAGTGACGCAGGCGAAATACAAAATTGTCGCCTTAAACACTAAATTCCTAATTCCACTAAAACCTAATGATACACGTCAGAGCGCGGCGTTTTGAATTTCGTTTCCTGATTCAGTTGATAACATAAATAAAGGACAAAACATGCAGCGTAGTATACAGTTAACACTGAGGTCCGTTCGCGTAACCATTGTTGCTGTGCAAAAGCGATAAATATTAAGTATTATGAGTGTGTGTCTGTATTCTTGCATCTTTCCTGCGCCTATTATACTGTCATCAGTGTCCTGCCTGGCCCTACCATATTTTTCCGCCTTATCTCACAAACGGCAAGATTTTCGGAGAAAAGTTATTGAACATAAAATGTGTTTTGATTTTCTCTACAGCTTTGACCGAAACACTTCTCATTCTGAGAATAATTCAGCGAGATATTATCATAAACGTATATTGGTCCCTATGTAAAGTACCCGTTACGCTTGTTAGATTTTAATCAAACTTGAATTACCGTCAGATTTTTTAAAAATACCAAATATCAAATTTCGTGAAAATCCGTTCAGTCGGAGCCGAGTTGTTGCATGCGAATAGTCGGACAAATGGACAGACCGCTAATTGTCGCTTTTCGTACCGTTCGAACCTTTTAAAGCCTAGCAGATACTTTATGTAGCACCTGGTTTAAGATAAAAAAATTCTACGTGGTGCCCACATTGCGTTTATGTGTTTTGTACGGATCTCAGAACAAACAGTAACTCCTGCCTTATAAAACATTAAGAGATTGGTTTTTATAACCGAAGTGCAGAGTGTTTACAGCGCGGTACGCACTGAGTCCTTATATAAAATGGATTACATTTCGTCTTGAAAGGCCTAAAACGTACGTAGAACAGACGTAATCGGGAAACGTTACTAATAATTCATTCAACTTCCAAAGCCTGAACTGTGATTCATAATCTCAGCACTCAAAAAATAAAAGTTTAAACATTAAAGCCGGCACAAAATATTACTGTTCTGACTGTAATGTTTAGAACTGTATCTGAGATATGTGACCAACTCCAACACAATGTATAACTGATTTATTTTAAAATTTCACTTGTAAAGTCCGATGCACCTCATCCTCATTTGAGATTTTAACAACATATTTTAATATTTTTATAGTGGCAACAGCAACGCAATTCTTGAACCTATGTAAGATAGCATACCAAAATGTATCCCTTTTCTACCAAGAAAGTGCCCCCGATGATGATGAGCTACTCATCGACACATGTCGGACTTTACAAATGAAATTTTAAAATAAATCAGTTACACACTGTGTTGGAGTAAGTCACATATCTCAGATATTGACTAACTAACACGGGATGGAAAATGTTAAAAAGTATAAACCTGTATTTATGGAGTATGAACGCTGCACAAGGAGATCTAACAATTAAAAGTGATAGGCTTACGATAGTAAGCCACGCATTAAACCGAATACGGAATAAAGCCCAGTCTATTTCCTCGTACCCAGCCATAGGTACAGCAAAAGAAAACCGAAACGACGTTTTAGACATGGGTATCTAAAGGAAGTTGACGTTCCGTCACTGTCTACATCTTCTGTCTCATTATGTTGTTCTCTTACTACGATTTAACAAACTTTTGAATACCGGCATCCCACGTGAGAAAGCATACACTAGGAACGAGCCGCATGAATTGAAAGTCACTGTAGTTCCGCATCACGTGCTCTGTAACATTCAGAAGACAGGTAAAGGTGTCCACATAACAATCCACGAAGGCACAGGGGGGTGGGGGAGTAGAGGTATAGGTCTACTCATTCCTAACCCCGGCGCTAGTTGGGAGCGGTTGGTCAACGCCACGCCCCGGCCGCTTTACCACTGGGAAAGACCTCCGGTACTCATTATACAGGAAGCTGAGTGAGCCCCAGGGTCGGTCTGAATGGATGTGTAAGACAGAAACCTTTTGCCTCACTCGGGTTCGAACCCCCAGACCCTCCAGCCCGTCAAGTGTCGCAATTCCGGCCCCTCCTACATTCAGACGCTCGGCCATTTTTCCCGCAGCGAGTTTCGCGTGATTCCCAGAACAGACAGTAATTAATTCCCTGAACAGCACTGGAAGTTACTTTTAATGAACATGGAGTATGTTTGCTGTTAGTTACGAACTTCACGGCTAATAAAATGAATACCGCCGTTGGCCGCTAATACACCCGACCGTAATTTAATCTAACACTTGATAACATTAACATGAAAGTAGTCAAAAATATGACAGACGACAGAGAAAAGTCTTAAGTATAGAAAGGTGAAGAAAAGATACCAACAGCCTGCTTGGAATTGCCTACAGAAACGATTCTTGCTATCACAAATTCTCCCAATACTGCGAATATTGTCGGACACGTTTATTGTTCTGATGTTATGTGCGACATATAATAATACCGTGGTCGTATTTTGCTTTCGAGACAAAACGTAACGAGAACCCGATGTTTTCTGAGCGTGCTGCAGCAAAGGGAACCGATGTGGACTTACACACTCCCCACTGTCAATCACCGGCAAGTCGTTTTGACCCTAGAGCCAACAGAACGAGTGTTACGCCCTGAAAAATAACTGTAAATAAAGGCAAAGGTGACCCTGTACACGCCATGAATGCATACGGAAAAGTAGAGGCAGGCGTGTTACTCCTGTGATTCTAAGCCTCGGGTGTAGGCACCGGTTCTCGGAAAACCAAATACTATTATTTGGTCCGTGAATGAGGGAGCGTTGACAGCTCCTACAATCTTGGCAAATGGCTGTGCATGTGCTGCACTCATTTTGGGAAACGGCTAACCTGTAAGAATTAAACCTTCAGGTTTCACGTTGACATTTCTCTTGGCCCGTAAGTGTCCATATGCAATATACGCTTTACGTATGTAGAAACATAAAACATTTATTCAGTGCTGGTCAACCCTGCTTAGTAAAACAACCAGACCCACACGCTGCCATGTTACGCGGGTTAAGCGAACAAACATAATCTTAAACTGCATTCCCACTGGACGAGCATTTACGTGTAGCTGAAAAATTTTCCTCCTCGAAAAGTTAAACATGTCAAATGAAAATAATACAATTTTGTGCATCTGAGTATAGCATTGAACATTCCACGACAGGTCAGAAATATAAAGTATCTTATATCAATTGCGGTAAAATAATCACCTGCAATTAGTGGTTACGGAAACAACACAACACAAATATTACACTGCTTTGTAACACGATACAATTCACAAAATTTGACAGATATAACGTAGGTATATATAGCAGCTTGCAGTATCGGTAATGAAATGCTGCTGAGATCTTAATGTAAAAGAAAGAGAGTACAGATTCTGAAATATTAGTCTATAATACACACATACAGTCTTCAATATTTTTTGATTGTTTTATATAAAATTAGTGTAATCACACGGAATCCCACAGCTACTAAACTGACAATGCACGTGAAAAACTCCCTGGAGCAGTGTCCTTCTCAAGAAGCTAATAGTTCATCACCTTTTCAAGAAAGTCCCAGCATTTTGTGGAACCTGAAAGTCCATTACGGAGTTCACAAGAGCCCACTACTTGTCTGTATCCTGAGCCAGACTAATCCAATACATACCTTCGCATCCTGTTTCTTTTAAGATCCATTATAATATTATCCTGCAGCCTATGCCTCAATCTTCCAAGTAGGCTCTATTCCTTGGGATTTCCCCACCAAAACCCTGTATGAACCTCTCTTCTCCCACATATGTGCCACGTGCCCCACCCATCCCATTTCCTTTATCTGATCACCCGAATAATATTTGGTATGGATTAAAAATCACAAGGCCCCCCCCCCCCATGCAGCTTCTTCCAGACTCCTGTCACTTCCTCCCTCTTGGCCCTCCTCATTTAAACATCTGACAAAAGGGGCAAATAAGCAGTCCAGAAGTATTATCCATACACACATCACACACACTGCAGGTACACCGAAAATTCCGGGCGTCTCATCCGGTGGTACATAACAAGACATGCTACTACATTACATTCATAAGTTTCGAAAAACGTTACAAATAAGAACAGACACAACTATACGGTGAGATGGCTGGCAGGCGCCCTATACTGATTTGCCTCAGACCTACGCTCGTGATATACAAGTATACGTGGGTTGAGACAAATTATTCTTTGTCGCGGGCTATCAAGTCACATCGCACTCTGTGGCCCACAGTCTACTGCTAGGGACTCAGCTTTGTGGCCCTAGACGGTAGGGGAATGTAAAGGAAACGTGTGGGAAGATACGCGGAAGGAACACGCCTTATGGCTGCTGCGAGAACGAGTGGACAAGGTGTGATATAATGTTTGAAAACATTTGTTGCAACAGCCAGTGTGAGAACACACTGGTCACACAACACTGTTAACTGGGAAGTAAATGCCTTTAACATTGCTAGTAACGTGAAGTACACCAAGGTGGCGTGCTTCGAAATATCTTCCAGAGAGTCAGAGCTCAGTCGCAACCTGTAGTGGTTTCCGCCTGACAGATTTGAAATCCAAAAGCACATCTAACCGTGTTTCCGTACGGATCGCTCATTAGCCTGCATTCTTTATACGTTACTGTATGATGGATGTTATACTATCTGATGATGAAAATAATTCCCCGTCCCGGAGTCCGTCAGAACCTGACAGTCCCACATCTTGGAGAAAACATTCCTCGCTTTGTATTCATTTGCAGCTTGCAAGTGAAGAATGACTTGGATGTGTAAAGAAACTGTCGTAGTCAGTTTATTTATTCAATTTATTTAGTCAGTTTATTTATTCAATTTATTTAGTCAATTTATTTAGTCAATTCAGTCAATTTATTTAATTTATTTATTCAATTTATTTAGTCAATTTATTCAGGAATTTCCCTGGGACTGAAAAAACACTAAAAACCCCAGTCCACATAGGCCGTGTCGCATTCTGAAATTTGAACCGGGCTCCTCCTAATCACAGGTGAGGAGATTTACCACTTTAACACAAGTGTTTGGTTTCCCGCCTTTTATAGGATCCTGAGGTCCACCGACGTCCACTACTAAATGTTAACGTATGCCAGTTAATTCGTGTCAACACCCGTACATCCCACTCCTTTTGAAAATACATTTTAATATTATCACCCCATCTACGTCGAAAGTTTTCATATTGGTTGGGCCTCTTCAGGTTTTCCGGATATAATTTAATACACACTTCTCACCCCCTTCCCTACTGGTTAGTATCTACGATAGGCCACAATAATGTACCACAGGAAACAAAATGAACACGGTGGTCGTGTTAAGGCTAATTCGCACATACCATGCCGTGCCCATGCCGCGCTAATTCACACATACCGTGCTGCGCCCCTGCCATGCCGTGTCCTTCGTGAAAGTTCGCGTGGTCGTGAAAGTCCGAACTGCTAATCCAACGGTTTAAGGAAGCCTCGTTTGAAGTCTGTTGCTACCACCCTTGACAGTCATCAGCATGGATAGCTATGAGGAGGATGTGATAACTGCATGTGTGCTTTATCGTCTTTCAGAAGAAGAGGGAGAAATGAAAACAGGCCCGCACCCAGAATTTTCCCTTGGGGGGGGGGGGGGGGGATGACTCTGAGTCTATATATAATTTATGTTTGATTTTAAAAATTATGTTATAAAGATCATGTTGTAAGTAAAACATAACACTGTCTGCAACTGCATTTATATACATACGAATATAATTACTTGTTCCATGACTCAATCACAGTGTCCTGTCTTCTTGCTTTTTAATTTTATTAATTTACGTGTATTTTTCAAAATTATACTGTGCTAGTCATCAGCCGATTTCTGTGGTTGATTTCGGCTGAAGGGGAAATCACGGAAAAGATTCGGTATCATGATATATAAAAACCCGTTTTTTTTAAATTTCTGTTTTGGGGGTTTGGGGGGCCTGCAGCCCGGCAGCCCCCCCCCCCCCCCGGCTGCAACCCCTGAACGAAAATACTGGATTCATAATGTGTCTCGAGCAAGCGAACAGGAAGGAGAATTTCACATTCAGTTTGGACGTCTGAAAAATGAAGGGCAACAATTTTTCAAATATTTTGGAATGAGTATTTAGAATTTTGAAAACTTGAAACAGATGTTGCCCACAGACAAAAGAAGAACACACGATGGAGACGTAGCATAACAACAGAAGAAAGGCTGGCTTTAACTTTAAGATTAATTCACAAAAATATATATTCCGTATAATCTGCTGTCTCCATCATCACCATCATCATCATCACCATCATCATCAGAACAGGTTAAACACATCAAAAAAGGCAGTAGCATTCTGGATGACAGCGTTCGTGAATGTCGTGTTAGCCGGAAGAAGCCGAACCTAGGCAGGTCACCCACAGGCCATCGAGAGACGGCCGATGTTAATTCACACATGCTATGCCGTGCCCATCCCGTGCTGTTCCGTGGCCTTTAGAAGTCGCTTTCGAAGCGGCATGGGCAAGGCACGGCATGAGAAAATTAAACACGGTACTCTGTGTAAATCATATGGGAACAACACAAACTATACCCTTCCCGATACGGCATAGGCGCAGCACGGGCACGGCATGGTATGTGTGAGTTAGCCTTTACTGTACGGAAGTTTTAATCCGGTTGGCGGAAATGTTACCAGGAACAGATCGTGTTCCAAAGAATATGTCCACCTCAGCAGGAAGTACTATTTGACTAATCTGTATGTTTTAAACTACAGGTATCTAATCTTATCTCCTTCGGAAATGATCTAAGCTGCCTTTGAAAACACTACAACCTACAGTTACAGTAAAAGAAACAGTTTCTACTTTCAACAACGACAGCTATTTCTTCGGATTTGACTCTGAACAAGTCTATAAATTTAAGTTTAAAATTCTGAAATTCCTAAAACTAAGTTACTTATCAAGTCTAATATAAAATAACATGAGCCAAAAAGCAAACGATACGTGATACGTAACAAGTGGTCAATCAACTGACTAGCTATAGACTGAACGGCAGAAATTCAATTTCTGACAGGGATGGAGGGGTGTCTTCTCTTCGCCACTACGTCCATAAGGCTCTGGGGCCCAGCCACTCTGATCCATGGACTCAACCAATCACAATTGCAACGCGTACTGTACACAGACAAGATCATACCTGCTAGGAACGCGAAAGATGCGCTCCCTATACGCATTCATAGCACCGATGTTACGATCGGAGTCAACTTGACCATTATCTGAACTTTACAAGAAAATAAACTGACACATCAGCAGCAAATTACACGTGTTATGATTGATACAGAGTGAAATCCCAATTTTTTTATTAATGAGTATGATCTGGCACAGTTACATGCGTACTACGGGAATATCTCTACCGTCCTGGCAACCGACCTCCCATGTAGGCAAAGCCATCGGTTTTGCTAAAATTCGGTACGGGGATAGAGTGGGTGCTGGGCTGTATGAAAGTTGGATTCTACAAATGCAGGGGGATTTCTTGATAGACAGTGACGACTATCAGCTTCTGAAGAAGCACTCTACTTCATACACTCACTTTTATCATGATTTATACACCTACGCAGAAAATACACCAATGCGTATATTCACCATTACTTTCTGCGACTCTTTCTCATCGCATAAGTTTAAAATTTCCCTTGTTAATGCAAGATAACTTTTATTTAATGAAATAATCATAAAACTACAAAATAACAATACTTTTTATAGGTTACTGGATTATTAAGCTGTCATTTACAAAGGAATTAAATGATTCCGGCACAATAAATCCTAATCTACTTACAGAGAAACTGAATGAAGAGAGACAAAGAGAACTAGACACAAGTCAATTACAATCCTGCCTAATAATTTATTTCCTCCTACGAGACTAAGCGTGCAGCTTACAAGTGCCTGTCAAGAGCAAAATTTCTTCAAATTAACCTACACATTCATGTTTCTGAAGTAATAATTTGATATTTATTCAAAGCAATGCGAGTGGCTAGAATCTGACTGCACAGTAACTCAAGGTCGAAAATATTACACTTACAAATGGCAATCACCTTACTAGTTTAACTTTTATTTGAAGAAAGCAACTGAGCACAAGAAACTTGACACAACTGCAGTCTTAAATATGAATAATACAGTATAAGAAACTTAACACAACTACAGTCTTTAAGTATGACCAACGGAGCACAAGAAATCAACAGAACTGCAGTTCTAGATGTGAGCAACTCGAAGGAGCAGAATCCTTCTTGGCAACCTCAGTCGCTCAGCTGGTCAAAAATAACTCCTCCTTTTATGGAAACCAAAGGTACAGCATGGTCTACCGCCTTCAGAGAAGTCAGTCACTGAACACTATCATGAGCCACATTAACTCAGTCCACACTCTCACAAACCGCTCTCGTAAGATCCATGCCAAGACTTAACAAGCAGCTTCTTTCTTTTGGTGTTCCGAATAAAATGTACGCATTGGAAATTACCCTCATGCGTGACACAGCCGGCCGCATCATCCGTCCTTGACTTCGTCACTTTGATATCTGGTCAAAAGTACAACTTGTTGCACTCCTTTTTATATAATTTCCTCCATTTAACTGTTACCGCCCTTTTTCTTAGGTCCAAAAATTGACCTATTAGACAGCACTTGTTTTAAAGACACTTCAATCTATATTCTTCCTTAACCTTTTAAAGCCTAGCGGTAACTTTACGTACCAACAGTTTGACATTAAAAAATTCTACGTGGTGCCCACATTGCGTTTATGTGTTTTGTACGGATCTCAGAACAAACAGCAACTTTTGCCTTATAAAACATTAAGAGACTGGTTTTTATAACAGAGGTGGAGAGTGTTTACTGCGCGGTACGCAATGAGTCCTTATATAAAACAGATACGCTTCGTCTTTAAAGGGTTAATATGTGTATGGTGCACACCTCTGTGTTTATTTCGTCAAACAGAAAATGACAGAATCAAATACACGGCTGTATTTACAGTCAAGAAAATATGTGTATTAGAAGTCTGTGATAATACAGTCAGCAACATATACCTAACGAATGTGGCTACATGTTTCGGCTACCTTCTGTATACATCTTCGTAGGTTACAATATCACGAAGTAACGCCAATCCTAAACACACCGCGTTATAAGCATGTGTTTGGTAAGAGAACAGAATTGTGTTTAGGACTGGAGTTACTTTGTAAGATAGTAACGTAGGATATCCGGAAAGGCTTGGAAATGGACACTGTAGGTACCTGAAACACTTAGCTACATTCTTTAGATTCATGTCGCTGACTATTGTTAACAGACTTCTAATACACATATTTTCTTGACTGTAAATACAGCCGTGTATTTGGTTTTATTATTTTCAATTTGACTACATTCTTTCTTTGGCACAACAGAACAAATTTCGCAGTTGTATAAAGAACACTAATTTGCAGCATAGTTGCTTTAGGCAATGCCTGGCGTTTTAAGACAAAAGACAACGTAACTGATAGGATCCTGGGCTGAAAGGCACTACGCGTTTTTGGAATTTGATCAGCAATCCTGATATTTTCCTGAAGTTACCAAATATCTGAATTTTAGCACGCATTCAGAAAACACAGGAAAGTGACGTGACGCGAATAAAGAATGACGACACTCTTCTTGACCCCTGTCTCGGGCAAACCAGGAGGAAATTACAGTGTGCTGTTTGTACAGCGGTACAGATATGTCTCAGTTGAGTCTGAAGCAGATGCATGCTGGAGGAGGAGGTCGGTAATTGGCAGGATCAACAACGCGCCACTGTAGTCATATGAGTACCGTGTGAAAAACAGCCTGGCTTGTAACGACACGGATTCTAAACGCAGATAATAAAAAAAACTGTTCCAGAAATGTAGTATCCTATGATAACAGCCAGCCATGCCTTCCGCTCTTAAGTCACAGGATTCATGAACAGGAGGCTAAAATGGGGCGTTCTTAGTAATAAAAATTACCAGAGCATCCCGAGTGATGAACAAATAAATCTAAAAGATTAAAAAGTAAAAAATCTAAATTCTCTCTCTCCGCGTCATGAAAGTATATAAGGGAAAAGCGGTATAGCTCCACTCATTCTTAACCTCGGCACTAGATGGAATTTAGTGGTAAACTTGACGTCCCGGCTGCGTTACCCCCAGCAATGAACGCCGGTACCCACTGAAATAGGAGACGCTGGGTGGGCCCAGAAATGGTCTGGATTTTTTGGAGGAGAGAAGAATTTATTTACCCTATCGAAATTCGAACCCCGAACCGCGCTATACCGATTACGCTACCCCGACCCTCACGAACATTTTTGAAACTAATACTAAGCTAAAAATAACTTACGTAACACGCCGAAGATAGTCCTACGTGTGCGTGCGTGCGCGCACGTCTGTCTGTGTGCGCACTGGTGACTTCCTTAAAGAAGGAAGGTACCGACTTTAGGGGCCATCAAACCCGAGGGATCACAAAGTGTTGCCGTAAATTGCTGTTTTCTTTACCCGCAGTATACTTCCTTCCTAACTGAATCGTAGCCCTTGCAGAAATGGAGAGCTACTGTCCCACTCTACTCCCATTTTTCTCCAATACGTGTACATGACGAATGCGGAATATCTGATCGGCCTACATCGAAGTCCATTTTGATATATTACACGATACTGATATGTTATTCATAATATTAATATATTCACAGCGTGTGATATGCTGGACAGCCGAACTTGATTGGCACAGTGGCAAATTGCAAAGTAGTAGTATAAATAACACATTCACAGTAGGTGATGCTGTGGAAGAGGAAACAATGGTCTCGGCATATTTTAAAGAAAGTAGGATAAATAACTGCCTCCACGCCGCAGACTCCTTCTTGAGACCTTAAAATATCCTCACATATTATTCAATCAATTCCCCCTATTTTATCGACTCGAAAGTTCACTACCGTGTTCACAACAGCTCGCCACTCGTCCTTCTCCTAAGCCAGATGAATCCAATCCCATCCTCTTTCTTTAGGATCCATTTGCATTCTATCCTCAAACCTACACGGAGGTTTTCAAAGTGGTTTATTTTCCTTAGTTATCCTACCAAAACTCCATACGTATTTCTCTTCTCCCCCCTGCGTCCACCTCAGCCTCTTTAATTTTGACCGCCCAAATAATAGTTGGTGAGTTAAAACCACGAAGCTTCTGACTGTGCAGTTTTCTCCAGCCTCCTGTTACTTCCTCCTCTTAGGCCCAAATAGCTTCCTCAGCGGTAACATAAATATTCTAAAATTATAAACAAATTCCTCAGTTAGCTTACAAACAGGATATGACTGCAATATATGTGTATATACAAGTAATAATAGATGACTGGCGTATCCGAAATAGCTCAGTCTGTATGGTGACTACGCTAACTGCCGGACAACCAACGAATCTTGGTTCGGTTCTCGGCAGGGACAAGAGATTTCCCTCTTTTCGAAGCGTCCAGACCGTCTCTGGGACCACCCAGCCTCCTTTCCAATGCATACAGCGGTTTCTTTCCCGGGGTGCAAAGGGACCAGGATGTGACGGTACCACTCATCGTCATCTGTTGCCGACGTTAAGTATGACTGCAGCTAAGGCCTTCATGGCGTGCACAGGGATAACTTTAACTTGGACGGTACAGTCTACTACTGACATTCATACTGATATCAAAAGGAACTGATCAGCAATAAATACTGAGAACAGGAATGGAAACGTCGACTGTAAAGTCGCATTAATACAGTCACAGCGATGTTTTAAACTGTTAATTGCCAGATACCAATTTATCACCATTATTAATAGCGACTTTCATAAATCGAAGGACGGTAACAAGCACGGGGCTGCTGGTAACTGCATGCAGCACAGTCCTGGTTTAAAAGCTAACAGCTGCTGAGAGGTTCAATAGGGTGCCCGTCTTGTATACAAGCCGAAGTGTCGTCACCGTATTCACAACAAACAGCCACTGCCACTGGAGTCTGTCATGACCCATATGGATCCATCCCACACCATCATAGCCAGTTTCTTGAAGATCCATCTAAATACAGACGCCCATCTACTCCTAGTTCCACCAAATAGTCTCGTGACTTCACGATTTCCCATAAAAATTTATATGCGCCTCTGATTTTCCCATGCGTACTACATCCAGCTCATCTCATATTTCCCACGCGTGCTACATGCGCGACCCACCTTACACTTCTTCATACACACCTTTCTCACCTAAAATATTTGGTAATGAGTACGCAGGTCCTCATTAGTCAAAATTTTTCCATCCTCAAGTTATTTCACTAACGTCCTTGCACATTGCAAACGTGACAATGTGGTGTGCAATTTCTTCCCATGGCATTACTGCTCCCTGCGCAGGGGGCTTACACGCGGTACAAAGTCATGCCGGAAAAGTTTCTGAGAAATGTGTTATGTCCTCGTCAGCTCGATTTGCTGTGATTCCAATATGATCGAACAACTGCTCACACAGCGCAGAGTTCCATGCAAGTCCTCAGGCGACGTTTCGGGCACATCACCTGGACCTCCCGATCGCCTGATCTTGCAGTACCAGATTACTTCTTTTGGAGCAACGTCAAAAGCAAAATACACGGAACACGTCCTGCCGATATTGATGACTTAAAACAGCGAATTCAGAAGGACCCCTAAAGAAATGCTACATGTTACAACAGTCTTTCCATCGCGACTGCAGGAGTGTACTGAACGAACAAGGTGGTCAGCTACAAAGTGCCATATTCACACAGTAGTAATTCAGATGAATTCTCATGGACATGGAATGCACCTGCTAGTGTTAGTAAATTCTTTACACTCTGCCTTAAAATGTTATTTCATTCCAAAACCCGTCAGGTGTTTCTGACGCACCCTGTATATCCGCCTAAGCACATGCAGGCAGTAAATTCATCTCGCAGTGTTGACCGAAGATGTTTGGATTGGTGCACATCCAGTCACTCGATAGGCAGGACATGCTATACATCAGCGCATTTGGTTAGGTAATGGTGTGGACAAAGTAGTCACTATTTCCCTCTACACCGGCGTTAAACAGGAACTTGATGGAAGTAATAAAGGCCGTGTCAACATCATACAGTGGCTGGGCGTCGAAAACACGCAGTTCAGTTTATGTGGCTTTCGTGGTGCTTCGCACTGGGCCGGGCTTTGCGTACTGTCCATAGGCCAGGAGATGATCCCGGCTATGCGACAGTTGCGCATGTGTAAGGTTTCGTGGTGAATGACGAGTTCCTACTACCTATCCTCAAAGCAATCGCTTACTACACGCTGCTCGAGATGCTTGAAATTTTCACTTTGTGTGTAAAAGTAGAACAGTCTGTCGCTCCTACCAACAGCAGTCCAGCAGTCCTCCGCACCGCGCCAGACACGCCCATCCCCCGCGGGGATCATCTCGCGATCTGTGGTCTGTACATAAATTTAATACTGTATGATGACGATGTGGTTTATAATTGTCCAGCCAGAGTGGTACTAAAGACCATGTATATATGAGACAACTAACTTGTAGACTCTGTAAGAAAGGGAAAGTTGAACAGCACAGACAAAAAAGTTTGCCTCTAAACCCGTTCTATTTCATGTCAGTTTTCTTTCTTAATTAATAATATTCTGTTTATGGATTAATTTAGGAGAATAATAATTTTATGGGCCATGTCAATTCTACCTCTGTCTCTTTCCACATCCTCCACTCGGCCTTAACCTGCCATCAAGCACGTTACTGCAGCACATACTGGTGTCTGAGAGACTGTGCCAAATCTCTGCCGGATTACCGGCTGTCCCGAGACCCTTCACGGTTTGTCTGTAACCCGAGACGCATGCCGGGATGGACGGAGTTGAACTAGTTCACTAACGCCTGCTTCCAAATATCTGCAGTACTAAAATGCATCACATAATTACAAAAATACACTGTTTTGTAACAAACAGATGCTTTGAATTCAATGTGATAGGAGTACGGATTTTGACAGTGACCGGTGGGACGAAACATGCAAAAGGCTGAGAATCACTATTTTAAAGCGGCGTTTTTCGGAGTAGGAAAACAACGATTCTTTCGGGACAGCCGAGAAACGTACCGGTAAGAAAAGTTCTTAACTAATTGTAACCGTCAAAGTCACAGTAAATTATAAACATACAGCTCATCATAAAGAGGTGCGGAGCTTTATAGATGAGATTAAGGCCCATTATTATTTTTTAAATTTCTGAACCACATTACAAGTCAGATCTGTTGGTTTGCATGCCTTCAATATTTTTGTTCGCATCAAGTGACCCTCAGATTAAGGGCGTTTGGAAACCAGTGCTCTAAATAATCACAATACAAGACACGGTGGTAAACATATGCTTCGAATAAAATTTACTTTATGAAATAGGGATATGATCTATACGAAATAAAAAAACTCACAGTGTTCAATTACAAATATTTTATTTAGTTACTGATGTTCATACATCAGTATTAATGATGGAATTGTCACGGCATGAGAAGCGCCTCTGTGAATAAGCTATGTTTTTCGTCGGACATGGGAGGTGGCAGCAACATATAATCCGTTTCAAGTAAATATTACCCATCATTCCATTACCAACGTCTCCAGTACAGACAACAGAAAGTAAATTACGCAAAGCAGTTTCTGTGTATTCTGTTGGCCTTCTATTCCCTCATTCAAAGCATATTCACAGTCCCTTACTTACCCAGGCTTCCAATTAAACTGTAATTTTATCTAATTACAGCAAAGATGTATATGTTTACCTGCAGCAGGGTGGTCAGTATTTGATTCCAGCAACATGTCCTTCAAATCAAATTACTGGGACATAATAATGATGATGATGATGATAATAATAATAGACAAGGAATATTGGTATAAACATGTATCAAAATCAGCAGAAGCAACTGAAAAATTACAGAACCATCCCTAACAATAGCCTGGACAACATAATCCGTGATAATAAGAAAGGAACATGTCTGTTAACAGTCATTACAATTTCAGGGGATAGGAATGATATCAAGAAAGAAAATGAAAAGATTTTAAAATAGAAAAACCTTACAAAAGAAATATAGGGAATGTGAAATGTATAAACAAAAGTGACACCAGTAGTACTGGGGCAACTGAAACCGTCACAAAAACCACTCAGAAAATATCTGAGTAGCATACCTGGAAAGCATGAAGTCACAGAACTACAGAAAACAGCCATACTGAGCGCTGCGCACATATTTCGGAAAGTACTAATGTAAAAGTACAAAACGTTTGACTTGGGAAATAACATTACACGTACCACATACTAACCATAAAAAAGCCGCAACATTATATAACCTAGGAATATGATTTGTTTCAGGGACATAATGGTAAAGGTGATAACAAATAATAATAATAATAATAAATCGACGCTACAAATATTAGCAAAGGGCGTAGTTAAACAACACATTTAAAAATAAACGACAGAAACTAATTATAAGAGTTCGTTACGTTTCAGGGTCTAATTGGGGCTTGGAGTGACTGTCGGGGCATTTGATTTTTTTCCTTGGCCAAGTGTACTTCATACAACACCATTACCAATTCGTGTCTCAAAATTCAGCAACTCCCCGTTAACATTCATACATCACCCGATCTTAGAACAGCGTATCAATAAGTATCCACGGATATTCAGATTTACGTACGCTGCAAATTCAATATGTTACGGATTTTAGTGTTTATAATTTTCTTTAATAGAGAGAAATCATAGTCTGTAACAGTTTTGATATGCTACCGGCGATTCTACGTCATCAATATTGCTTTGGTAACAAACTCTTTGGACTTAAGCAGACAATTTGTTCACTTCTCGTTCGCACGCATAGAAAGGCGAAAAAGTCACCTGAAATTTGACGTTTTAGAACAGGAAGACCGTACACATGATAATATTCGTATTGTCGTCTTCCTCGTCTCGTTTGCCAGTGCTTCAGAACGCTGAAGAAAAGCAAGATGCAGACTGGATTCAGCTAGCTCAGAAAAGGGTGGACTGGCGGGCATTTTTAAACACGTTCAGGAACACAAAACACGATACTAAACGTTTGATGACACACATCAACTAACTTACTAATTCCATGGAGAAGAGTCCTTCTTGAGAAATTAATGGTTCCTCAGCTAGTCACGAAGTTCCCCACATAATCAGGGAACTCGAAGGCTCATTACCAAGATCACCACAGCCCGCCACCTGTCCCTATCCTGAGCCAGATCAATCCATTCCAAGCCCCGCTATCTTGAAGATTCATGTTAACATAACCTACCATCTACATCTAGCTCTTTCAAGTGATTCTTTCCCTAAGATTTACCCATCAAAACCCTGCATGTAACTCTCCCATTCCCATACATGCTACATGCACCGCCGATCTCATTCTTCTTGATTTAGCAACGCGAATAATATAACTGCATTGCAAATCATTCCATGTATTCATACGTCACCAAAAAACTTAGTACTGTGTTTTGTCTCCTTGTAGATGGCTCGATGACGGACCGAAACATAACAGAGAATTAGAGCAACTGTTGATATATTGAACCTTTCCGTACTTTGATGGTTAACTGTATTAACCCTTTAAAGACGAAGCGTATCTGTTTTATATAAGAACTCAGTGCGTACCGCGCTGTAAACACTCTCCACTTCGGTTATAAAAACCAGTCTCTTAATGTTTTATAAGGCAAAAGTTGCTGTTTGTCCTGAGATCCGTACAAAACACATAAACGCAATGTGGGCACCACGTAGAATTTTTTAATGTTAAACCTGGTGGTATGTAAAGTTACCGCTACGCTTTAAAAGGTTAATGGTGTTTCAGAAATGCACGGACAGTATGAATAAATTTAAGGTAATGGCCCTTCTGTGTCCGTTGAAGACTAAGTTCATTTTTGAGCGACGTTATAAACTGCACATATTTCAGAGATTTCTTTCGCACATGAACTACACTGCATGCAAGCAGTTGCTTATCATGTTGCCTGCCCACATCGATCAATGTCTCTTGTGAATGACAGAATGAATACGAAGCAAATCAACCAAAACCAACCAACTGAAACGGAATGGAAGGAGCTGCAAGAACGTAGATGTTTTGCTATTTTGGTGTAGCACACTTTTTTTTTCATTTATTATCGATTCATGTCACAGAGGAATTGTCCCATCTAAAACAAGTACGTGAGTTCACACAAATGTAGTCAGTACCCAGGTCCAGGTCATTTCCACTCAATCAACGAACACTTGAAAGCGAGATCTGACATGCTCATAGAGCTACAGCGATGAAAATCCCGGTCGTCTAAGATGTTACGCCGTGATATCTGGAAAACACTTCCCTCCGAAACGTCGGTAACAGTTTACCAGGCCACACGACGTAACACCCAGCAGACAAATCGGCAAGAAATTGACAGCTGAAAACCTACACACAAATATCGGCAGGAGGCACAAACTACTTCATGTGTAATCTGAGATCTCACGTGTGACATATGCTACCCAGTGCGGACGTTGATACTCGAATAATGGAGTAACAGTTCATAATGTTTCATTGAACGCCAGGTTTGGAACAGTCGGACTACCCCAATTCAACTCGCGGACGGACTGCAGCTTTTCTAACGCTTCAAATGTCTTTACAAGGAATACTGTATGCCCAGGCCAATTGTTACCCTTTGTTCTGTTTCCCACATCAGAGCCTATCATGACAGTACATACCACAAGCTTCCAAACTCCCCCACGAATAAGATCATTCTTGTTCAAGTAATAAAATTAACGAACCTAAATATTAAACACAATGGCTCGCTTTGCAGTGCTTAACAACACCATATTAACCAAGATGTACCTCGGTCAGGATAGTATCTTGGCTGTGGGGTGGACGAACGAGAATCGAGTGCTGGTGGCAGCAAATATTTCGTCCCCGTGCCCGCGCTACCTTTTAGGACCTACCCAGCAAGTGAGTAAAGCGGCCGGAGCGTGCAACTGATCACTCACTGCCGTCTAGTGCAGAGGTCAAATACGCACGGAGCTATAGCCCTACCACTTGCCCCCAGCAGTCATTATGGTGTAGTGCTCAGTCACCAGAACAACTTTACACGACATTCTCTAGCTTACCTCTCAACCAAAGGCTGCCTTCAGTCATTCACACTACGACAAATATCAATGCTTCTGGACCTGTCAATCTGATTATTCCTTACATTGTAATTCCAATATTCACACACAACTATTTCTTGCCATCGAAATACCCACTCTACTACAAATCCTCACAATGTAATGCACAAAGTAACGCAGATTACAAGCGTTCCAAGATGGTGGGCTAAGGAAAATATTTGGACATAAGAAGGATAAGGTGAGCAGTTAAAATTATACATAACGACGGACTTCTAATTTATACACGTCATCTGCAGTTATTATTGTTCGGGTAGTGAAATCTGGGAAGCTACGGCGGGCTTGGCATGTGGTTATGGCGGTACAGCACGCGGAGTGCATACAAAATTTTGGTAAGGAAACCTCTCGAAATGCGACCACTTTGATTAGTGAGAGTGCGACGAAAGGATAGCATTGAAATTGCACTTAGGTTATAAGGATCGGAGGACGAAGGCACTGGCTCAGGATGGCTTTCAGTGGTCGGTTTGGGCGTCATAAGACCTTTGGCCTCTGCTGCCAGTGGTGATGGCAAGGTATTTACTAAAGCAGTTGTGCAGGTTTACAGTCCTGGTACCCTATTCAATTACCGTTCACTGTAAATAAGGGTACTACCTTTTGGTTTCGGCAACTCCTGTTTTCTTTCGATACGTTAAACATATCCAAAGAGAAAAACTGGAAGTGAGATACTAACGAGCGGTTTAATAGGCTTCCTACTTAATTAGATCATTCAACTGAAGCGTACTGCTCAAGAACATCACTTTAAAAAGAAATCTGAGTTCTTTAACAAATAATATTTAAGCACTTCACGAAAAATAATTTTGTAAACAACACTTAATACTGGAGCATCAAAATTCAAAGGAGTGTCTATTTGGTTTCACTAGTTACAACAGTAATAATGTGAGCTGTAAACTGCTTTAAGACACAAAATGGATGTCACAATTTTTATCAACATAACGGTCAAAACAGAAAGAAAGAAACTTCGACGTAAAAGTGCCACTGTGCTTTGTTTACGCGTCTTCTGTTACTGATGACTACTAGAGTAAGACAATACAGGCACAATAGTACTGGCTGCACCCAACTCTAACATTATAAACATGCCTTATTTCTGCTGTTAACAACCACCGTATGAGGTACTAGGACTGTGTGTGGCAAGCTGACAGAACCGCTTCCCCTACCCCATGCAAGCGTACGTAACCTAAAAAAAACACCTGATGGAGAACTCGACACACCAATCACACTACTCCGGCTAAGAGCACCAACTGTCTCTTATCAATCTATGCTACCGCAGTTACTTAATAATCACTTTAATCCCTCATGCCTTGCGTTCACAAAGAGCATATAAATACAACACGTGAAAGGGAAGTCCATATATACTAACAACCAACGTTTTTTGTAGCGTGCTTTTGATGCAGTTGATGTGGTCTGAAGATAACACCCACGAAAAATACAACCACCTGACTCAATTACAACTGAAGTATACGAAAACAGACACGCCAAACCTATTAGCTATGGTTAAATCGCTTAATAAACGAATAAACACGCATTTACTAATTTCAATTGAGATTAACTACACACACCTACAACTTCCGAACAATGCCCTATTAGATTACTTTGTCTTGACGAGAGAACGTACGTGCACATCACGGGACACTTTTTGCAATATGTCCCTCATTTTCGTTTGGACTGTAATGCGAAACGAGAGAATGGACGACTTTCACTAAACAGCACAGCCAGAATCCTGACAATACTTTGTCTCGACCCAAACAACTGGATTGTAATACGAAATGACAGAATGGCCGATTTATACTAAACAGCACAGCCAGAATCCTGACAGTACTTTGTCTCGACACGAACAACAAAATGAAGCAAATGCACACGATTCAAACAGCAGTACTAATACACAGTCAAACTTACCTCTTCAGCAAATTCAAAATCACCTTCGAATTTTCGTTTTCTTTTTGCTTCCACCGCGGCGGCCAAGAAGGCGAACAGCACAATAATCCAAAGGATTTTCATTTGCGAATCAGCAGTAAACCACTATCAAAGAATGAAGAGAGACTAATGTATATTCTTGCCTTCCAAATATAAAGTTTCCTTTCGGGAAGAGTTTACTGCAGTAGGCACACGATTTCCGCCACTTGTCGAACCAAACCCACCACCAAAACAAAATTCACTGGACTGCCAGACGCGGAACAAACGAGGTGTTTCATCTGAACCTCGATAGGTGGCGACCAAGTACCATCTAGCGGAGACAAATGGAACTAAAATTAAGAAAATCGATGGCACGCGCGAGCGCACCATACCTGCATTCCCGGTCCCTTCTCCCCACCAAAAACAACGTGTAATACAACGAATTATGAAGCTAAAATACTATAAAACTATACTACGCCTTTACATCACACCCACGTATAATTACAATAACAATGCACAACAGGTCGAGTTACCAAAAAATTAAAGATATGAAGCCTGTGGTCTTACTGCTGCAAACATATGAAGCTGCCAAAGTATGACCAGCAATTTTCAATCACCCTCCAGTAAAAACAAAGAATAAGGGGCAAGGAAAGGCCAATGCCAATTAAACTTTTCACAGAGAAGTATTTATTCCGAAAATATACATGGTTGTGCACGTATACTGCATAAAATTAAGATACAGAAATTTATAAACAGTGAATGCTTTGCTGTTTCTGTACCTGTTCATCTAATACCCCAACAAAAAATGTCTAAATAACCTCATTTGCAGATAGCCATTGCTCACTGCCCTTTATGGCATTTCACAATAATTTCATCACAAGTTGCTTTTAACATGAAGTTTCCACAAATGAATGCCATTACAAATCACACAACATAATCAAGTGTTCAAATGTGGTAAGCAGCTACAGGAAGAAGATGTGTACAAGCCTGAGTATGTTCAAGTTTACCATGATTCATGGAAGATTTGCATACGTTCAGACTGAAGATAATATGTTTGTTGGTCCATATTTCCCTCTCAAAAAGTGTGGCACCAAATGTATCCCTAACCATGAAATTACTTCAGGTGGATGTAATGCCACTTGTCCACTGAAAAGTAAACACAGATCCTGTTTAAAATAAAGAAGCATTACATGCCTTGTATACATATGCAATAACCTGTTACTATAATAGAATTAAGAGGCTAATGGAAGATTCAATCAAACAACAAACGACATAAAACACCAGACAGAAAATCAAAACTTACTTCACACCAATAATAGTATATGGTACTCGAACACGAACATGGATGTAAAGAGATAAATTCATATCATCTGCAAATCACTGGCATGAAAATTCAAGACAAATGTAACTGCAATAATGACAGATAAAATAAGGAATCAAGCAAGAAGAAACAGATCTTCAGACAAAATTACTTCAGAAATCAAAAGCACAGTAGTTTGACCATGTCATGGGACAGGAAACTGGACACCCAACACAGCTTTGGAACAGCAAGACACATAGATGAAAACCACCATAAACATAAGGTGTTATGAGGTGAAGCAGCCTACATTGACGGAACAGGAAAAGACTCTAGAGGAACATGACTATTGGATCACAGAAGGAAAGAAAATACTGGTACAGAGAGGTTAACACAAAATAAGTCAAAATGTTTGTGAGTGAAGAATCTGCGGTGCATAAATTATAAAGAACCAGCACACAAGCGATACACAATGTAAGGTGAACATCAACAGTAATTAGTCAATGCATTCAGTACCTGCATGCATACTTTTCTGGTAACAATTCATAATGCAGGTCATCACTCCTTTATCACGATGACATAAAAACAAGTCCACTAGCATCCACATTCCCCTCCAACTATTACAGTTCCCTATATTCTCCTCCCATCACCTAGGCATTCTGTTTCCATTAAGCGTTAACAGTGATAACATGATAACCTTCACTGGCAACAAGCACACCAAGACAACCAACACAGGCTACAGGCGGATGAAGGGAATAGAGTAAAATCTGCAATATCCGGTACTGGATTACCCAGAAATCTCTATTAACTGGCTAATTGACAAAGAGCCCCATTATATTTAAATATATAGTTAAATAATGGTGTTGCTGTTTTTTTACATTATGTGTGCACCTTGTTAAGAACGTACCTGTGAAAGGAACTAGAAAGTGCAGCATGGAAAACAGGACAGGATGTCAAGTGACAAATTAAATGGTTAGGTCTGTTCATGAGGTTGCTAAGTACAATAAGGTACATATCAAGTATAATATTCTGATATGAAGAAAATTGCGAAATCCGGCAAACCTTTGGTTCCAGGGGTGCCGGATATCGCAGATTTTACTGTATACCCCCTTGGAAGAAAGCGGTAAGCCTCAAGCAACATCATCTGCACCATCTATTGGACCTCCTTGCACATATAATTAGGAGAAAATGTTACTCCAAATAAACCACAAAAAACAGGAATGAAAAACTTTGTACATGTACAAGAAGTCTTATTTGTAGCACAAACTCTTCAATTTCAAAGGACCCAAATATGTTCACTGACGTTATTACTCAGCCTAAAATCTGAAAGCTCTGGGCCCAACATACAGCATTATCCTGAGCCAGGTCTTTCTACCTCCCAACCACATAATCAACTTCCCTGTGAAGCAACTTCATGTTAACCTTCCAACTGTTGTCAGTCTTCTGGGCTGTCAGTTTGTCTACCGACCGCCTGTGGGCATTTCTTCCTTCCTGCATCTTGCCCCCGACATGCCCATCCAAACATAAATACCTCAATTTCACCATGGCAATAATACAAAGTGACCTGTATATATCATGAAGTACCTGGTTATATAATATCCCAAACCATGATTTGATAATGAAAGCTGTATAACAGCACACAGACTATGACGAAATTTATCTCTTGCATGCACTATCTCTTCAAGCCCCAGTTTTCACAATTTGAACTTCCTTTTTTCTAAAGAAATGAAATGCCATTTACCCACTGAAAAGACAAAAGAAAGACACCCATTATATGATACGCTACAGTTAAAATAATTTCCATTGTAACAAAGTGCAACAACAGAACATGTACCACATCTCCACAAATATGGTTACAAGTCACCTAATACAAACAATAACAACAAAAGTACCTACAAGCAACATCTAAAGAAACTTCAGTGATTAAGATATCACCAAATTACTTCTCTCTAATATTGCAGAAATTCAGCTCATCTGGGTGAGGGTTATTATTACAATTTATAAACAGTGCAGCAACACAATTAAAGATACTGCTGTACAAAGTAGAAAGCTAAAAACACCACAACAGCAGATTCTTAAATTCAACACCAGTAATACCAGATTCTGCCACCATACGTTATCCGGAGTTATTTCCATTCACCTTCCATTTAGGCATGTCACTTCCCATCCAAACATGTACAAGTGGACATGTTCCAAGGGACTTACCAATCAAAATTCTGTAATTAATCCTTGTCTCCCACAACCCTAATCACACATCCAGGTAATCTAGTCTTAAAAGACTTCACTATCCCAACAACATCAGATTTTACGTTTACAATCCTGTTGTGTTAATTTGCAACAAAGAAGGATTTAAATATCATCAAACACAACTAATGTACATCTATACTTTAATGTGGCAACATGTTTCAACCTAATTTGGTTAGCTTCAGGCTATTAATACAGAATTCATAAAAGTACTGTATAGATTTGCATTAGATGGAATTAATGATGGAGATCTCAACTTTGCAATTCAACCAATACATGTTGCAATATCAGATTTTGTTTTATAATAGTTAAAATGTTCAAACAATCCCTTATTATTTATAATGGATTCGTATGCTGTGCATCTATATACAGTTTCACTGCAAAATACGCAGTACAGTGTTTTCAGGAACACATATCTTGCGTAGCCCTGTCGATAATTTGTACGTAGCTATTTTGTCCATATTCAAATTTAATTCTTGTTTTTGTCTGCTGGTTGACTAAGTTTCATCTAAAGTTATTACAAGGCCTTGGAACTGATGCCAAGTCAGTACCTCTCAAACAGTAACAAAGGACAGTACATCTATGCATCACCTCCAGCACCTTGTAATAGCATTAGATGAAACTTAAGTCAACCAGCAGACAAAAATATGTATTAAAACAGAATATGGACAAAACAGCTACATACAAAATATGAACAAGGTTAAGCAAGATACACATTTCCACAAACTCAGCACTGCAAAACCTCCTATGACAATGGAAACAGCCAGATGCACTACATACAAATCCTCCATAAATATTTAACTGTTCCAACTTTTTAATATTTTAAATGTGCTAATCCATGTTTTTAACTATTATAAAACAAAATTTGACACTACAACATGTATAAGTTTAATTGTAAAGTTGGGATCTCAGTCATTAACACCATCTAACGCAACTGTATGCAGTACTTTTATGAGTTTTATACTAACGGCATGAAGATAACCAAATTCGGTCAAAATATGTTTGCACAATACAGTACATTATATACATTAATTGTGTTTGCCAATATTCATATGCTTCCTTGGTCCAATAACATCAGCCGATCAACTGCATATAACACATATAGCTCATAATATTTAATACCTGATGTCCCTCACTCACTTCAAACTATTCTTTTATACATACCAACAGGGTCAACAGGCTGTGGTGTTCCTGGCTGTGGACTCTTTGCTAAGATATCCTCTGCATCCTTCTGTTCAATCTTAAATGGACTCTCAGCATTTGTTACATTTGCACTATAAAACGAAACATTTAATGAAAATGTGGCCAGCAAAGAGATAATTAAAATTACATTTCTGAGTGAACATGGTAGTACAAGATAAAATAGTTACCCCCATTATCTCCAAAAAACCTAACACATATTTGTTGAACATGTCAATGATAAATGAACAGCTTCTGCAATTCAAGTAAGTTCCATACACATATTTTACCATACAAGTAGGTTCAGCCTGTGTAGAGGGGAGGAGGAAAGTACCTCTCAAACTTCATCCAGCTCCACCAGGAAACATCTTTCTGTTTCACTCCCACAGTCTAGAGTGTACACTTATGTAAACGTTTACCTATTAAGATTGTGATTTTTTGGGCCTTGTGCACCTGTTTTATCAGACTATCTCCACAGTATTATCATCACTGTGTAATCGTAATTAGTCTAATATAATTAGGCACAAAATGTTTTCAAAGAACTATATAAAATTTACCATGAAATGCCACCAGCTTCAGCCTCTTTCTTAATAAGGCTGCACCAGTATTTATGCACATCATCAATGATGTGATGTGCAAATTCTCGGTTCTTTGCCTCCCCATTAAATGCAAATTGATTCTCTGGTTTTCCATCTGGAATCTTGTAGATCTTGAACCACTCAACTGTTGCCTTTAAAAGTCCAGGGAAATGCTTTTCAACATCTGCAACATCTGTCAAACAAATTGATTAAAAGAGTTATTACACAACTTGAACTATGTAACAACCCCTCCCTGCTTATTCTGTGACAGCATTACTAACTTGTAAATCATTTAACATGTATGTTGTAAACTGACTGTTGTATATAAGAGTAAAAATCACTTGAGAGTTGAACTGTAAGCAGGAAACATTATGCTGACTGGGCTACAGTGTTGGTAGTTCAAAACAAGAACCAGTAACATAAACACTCCGCTCAGGGCCAATCTGATGTAACGTGTGTAAGGACAGATGGAAGGTGTTGGAAGTCAAAATACTTGAAAAGATTGACTTCCACAGAGCAACTGAACCAGCTTCTCCTGTTACTAACTAGTACACATTGCTAAGAACATGTTCTGAACCATGTATGGAAAACCAGGGAAGAAATAAATTATGCATTTTGGAAATTTATATTTACTTCTTCCTTGGTTTTGTAATGGCAGCCACCATTACTTTGAAACAATGCAGAAGTAACCAAAGACATGTCAAAACACTTTAATTTCTGAAATTCATAATTTACTGCATGTGTGGTCTTCCATTCTCGGTTGCAAACACACACTTAGCAATGCTCACCCACTAACAACAGCAACAGCCAGATCCAATGCCCCAGGAAATCAACCTTTCCAGGTACCGCCACTGTCAACCCTTCCTGTGTCTCCCTACACAGTTAACATCAGACTGTTTGTTAGTTGCCAACAGTCTAGCTCTGTCAGCAGAAGGTCTAGGCTTAAAATTCAACCACAAAGTGATCTTTCCTATTATGCACAACAGTTAGTTTACTACATGTATACAGAAATTTGTTCTACACTTTACATAAAAACCCAGGGAAGTAGCTGTTCTCTGCCTAGACTTTTCTTAAATTTGTACATATATTCTGTTTATGAACGAAATGTTGATCTTTTGTTAGGTGACTGGAAATTGAAAGTTGAGTGTTCCTGCTTTTGGTAAATGTGCATCCAGACCAGTCATGCTCGGACTCATGCTTGTGCTTTTGACTTGCATGTTTCTGTAAATGTGGACAGTTTCGTGAACCTGAGACCTAGCAACACAATTCACCACAGCCCTGGACTCAAGAGGCTCAGCAGAGGTAGTACTTCAAAGAGAGAAGGAGACAGAGAAACCAAGGCACATTGCAGTTTGGGTACTGCATGCCACTGAACAAGGAGTCTGCACGCAGCCAGCAAAAATAAGCC